>JAPSGF010000013.1:12442851-12698355 GCA_035772895.1 Perdix hodgsoniae
GAGGTGAGGCCTTTGATTGACAAGTCAGAAATGCATTAGATCATTCCCTCTGCCAGTCTCTGGTTCATGCTGTTAAAAATGTCAGCCTCTCCAAGTTTGAATGGCAGCCCGAGGGCCTCCGAAGCTTTTTGTTTTCTGAGATGGAAACACAAATTGGATGTGTGCCTGAGCGCTTCATCCTGGGCTGTAATTTCATCTTTTAGCTAAGAACCACAAGGTACATGAGCAAAGCACCCTGTAAACAATAACAGCGGGGAAAAAAATAAACAAGGTCGTGTTTCTGGTACGTTGATCCACCGGTGTCCTGACCTCTATCAGGTTGAACATCTCCACTCTGATTGCTGTTCCCTTTGGCATTACAATGAGAGGAGAGAGACTGACACAGAGGCAAAGATTTAAAGTTGCAGCATTGTTGCACATTCCTCGTATTGGCTATGAAATATTGAACTGCCACGATGTGACACCTGGGTTTTTAAGCAAAGTTTCTCGTTGTGGGGCATCGGTTTCTCGTGTTTCTCCTCATCGCCTGGCAGGAGCAATTATAAAGGCATGGGGGGGGGGAAGGGAAGGAGCAGAAGCGTAGCCAAATGAATACATTGATTCCTATTGCTGGATTGATCGCACTGGTCTCCATCCCGTGCTGAGCAGGGGGATGAGTTCAGGGCACGCAGCGCCCCGCTCTGCGCCTGCAGCCAGGATCTCAGGGAGCACAATGCAGCAGGGTCCTCAGCTCACTGCGTTCGTTAGGCTCGTCGCTTTGACAAATGGGCCCAAACTGCCGCCCAGCCCCACCTTTCCCCCCTCCCTCGTCGGAAGCAGGGTGCCGAGAGCCGCTTTGACAAACAGCATATGCAGCACCGCGTTGAAGGCATACAGGTATTTTTTAAAGCGAGCTCCAGCTCCTAAGGATTGCGAACATCTGCTTGGAGGTATTGTAGAGCTGCACAATGCACTAATTGAATTACTCTTTTCTGGAGTTGCAGACTGCACTAATTGAATTAGAACCAGCCTGTGTGTGTGTGTGTGCGCGCGCGAGCAAGCGCGTATCACCGCGCATGCGTGTGAGGCCGGGCCGGGAGCCGCGGGGCGGCGATGGTGCGGGCTGTGCTGCCCCCTGCTGGCCAGGCCCGGGACTGCGCCGCGCGGCACGGGGGCTCGGCGTCTCCCTGTTACTTCGTGGCTTTTTTCTTTTTATTGTCATTTTTTTCCTCTTCTTCCCTTCATCTGATTTCAAACAGATTATTTATTTGTCCATAAAATTCAATCCATTTCCATGCAGCTTTTTGTTTCCTTGGTACATCCATCTCACAAACTATACGAGAGAGAAGCTGGTATTTATTCTGCTTTAACAGTTGCTCCCTAGATTTTGTTACTTTTCAAAGAGGCAAAAATAACTTACTAGAATGCTGTGCAAACTGGGTAGAGCTTAAACCGTGCTTATCAAAATGCTTAAACAGCATTCTGTGATGTGTGTGGTTCTTTATTACATCCGTATGCTTGTCCTGTGCCTGGAGATGTTAAACAGGGCTTCTCATTGCTGCTGAGAACCAGCAAAGTGCTGCCATGCACAGAACTTGGGCGTTTTCAGTTGCACCAAACTTTAGCTAGCTCCCTTTAAGGGGGGATAACATCAACTATTTTACACATTTTAAAAGATGTGTGTTGCTTTTGGAGAATTCCGAACCAATTTTGTCTGTTAAATCGGTTTTGATTTTGTTTAGGTTTGTAGTTGATTCTTTTTAGTGTTCATTTTTGTGTATGTATAGGCTTATATCTATGTATACATATATAAGTATGCGCATGTGTATGTATATAAGTAAAATAGTCAGGTTATCAGTCTCCTTGGATCCCTTCCCAAATAATCATACTGCTTCTACTACATCGCCACTGAAATAGCTGAGTAACTCACTGATTGTTCCCAAATACTTCCTTGGGGTTCACCTTTTGCTCTCAAATGTAATTTGGCACCATTCTAGAACTTCCTAAAATGCGTCTGCATAGGGAACGATCAACCTTCAGTCTTTTCTGTGCCATCTACAAAAAAGAAAAAAGCCTGTGATTTATTCTCTCTCAAAATATAACCTTATATTCAGCAAGCAAAGGAAGCAACTCTTCATTCAGCCAATAAAGCTGCATACATTTTTTGTCTTTCAGCAATATGCTTTGCACTTCTATGGCGTCTTCAGAGTAATAAACTGTGCAGCAACCTTTTGATGTAGGTAATAACATTTGACCTTGCAACAGAGTATGTTTCCTTGTTGAAATGAGGACGAGTAACACCTTGATGCTTGGGGTTGTTCTTCATTTAAAAAAGAAGCGGGGTAGCATAGGACACCTCCTGCAGTGCCTTCTTTTGGCACGCTCAGCAGCGGGGCTGTGGTGTTTGGGGGGGTGGGGGTTGTCACCTTTAAAATATGATGGGGGTGAGTTCAGTGCTGCCTTAAGAAGCTGTAAGTGGGAAGGAACCCATTCCTTCCAGTGTGTGAAGTGCTTTTAAAAACAATCTATTTCTAGAACTGAAATTGTCCTGGGACCAGCTTTTGATATAAAAATTCATAGAAACCTGTTTTTCTGAGTGTGGTAACTTTGTGCCATAGTGCTGTAGTGTTAGAATTCACATTGGCCAGGTTGTTCTGTAAATTAAACAGTGACAGCTTCCCTCGGGGGAACAGCCAATGTATTTATGATGATGTGCTGATTACACAAAATACACTGCAAGCAGAAAACAGCTGCAGAGAACAAACCTCTTAAAAGAATACAATTACAAATAGCACCCTCAGTATTTCTAGTGGAGAGAGTAAAATACAGCATGCTAATGCAGGCTTCCCGTTCGCTTCCAAAGACGAAAAGAGGCTGAAGTATGGTTGGATGCACACGCTGTGCAGAGAGGCTTGTGAGCCCCTTCTGAAGGTGAAGGGCAGGAGCACGCTTCAGGCCTGCTTTTAGCTCTCCTTTCCTAACATTCCTATGACTGCAGCCCCACAGCTCTGGGTGCAGATCATCGCCGCCAGCTCCGGCCTGTTGTGCTGTGGCCGGGGCGACTTCTGCCTCCGTCCTGGTTTAATATGGAGATTAATAACGAAGAGTTGGCGGTACCGGACTGATTGGATTGAAGCAGGTTGTAGGGATGTTATGGGGGAAAAAAAAGTCTCTGGTTTAAGGCTGATCTCTTTTCTACTGCTGATTGTCTGCTTGGAGGAACTTCTGGAAATAAATTTCAGTTGTTTCTGTTTTAGATCGCAGTGTTACATCTTTAAAAGCTCTGACAGCTTGTACGTGTAAGGCGAGGCTTTGCGTGGGCCATGGTAGGGTCTGCGTTAGGGTGCAGCAGAGTAGTGTCATCAGACTGGATATTAGGAACAATTTCTTCTCAGAAAGAGTGGTGATGCAGTGGCACGGCTGCCCAGGGAGGTGGTGGGGTCACTGTCCCTGGGGTGTCTGAGAACCATGGAGATGTGGCACTGAGGGACGTGGTCAGTGGGGATGTGTTAGCAGTTGGACTCGATCTTTGTGATCTTTTCCAACCTAAATGGTTCCGTGATTCTAAAAACCTTGGGGTAAAGTATTACTGGGAAAGCAGCGAGAATGGACTGTGCCCACAAACACAGGGTATGAGCAGGTCTTGGAGACTGCTCCTTTGGTCACCTCTCTTCATCTGCAAACAAGAAGCAAGCAGTAACTGGAGCTGCTTTGTGTCCTGTGGCTGAATGCAGAAGAGCAGTGAGGGCTGCTGTACGGCAGCTGTGTTTGTGAGGGCTGGTGAAAATGTACAAAACATGCTTTTGTTAGGGTTGCTGATATTGTGCAATCCAATTCTTTTTTTTTGCGAGGCAAAAAAAATCCCCCAAGCCCCAGAGCACGAGGTTTTAGTTCCGAGCTGTCACACTTGCATTGCTAAAATACAGCACGTTACTTACGGCTGTGTCGTGGGTGCTTGTGGTAGAATTCAAGTCCTGAGAATGCCCTTTCCTTTTGCTTTTTGAGCTCATTGATGGATGAGCATAATGCGCTTAAGAGTCCGTAATTTCTTGTGTGCGGTGTCTTTGTTATGTTCCGAGGCCGGTATCAATAAAACGCGTTTCAAATGCGGGCAAAGAACTTGTCCATTTAAAATGAAGAGATGTTGCCCTTTCAATGCATAGATCTGATTTGAAAGCAGATGAAGTAACAGCATTGGCAGTCTAATTTGGAAGGACTTGCTTAAAAGGAAGGATCAGGTTTTCCATCTATGGATTGCTGGCATCTACTAATAGCCGGTTATTCATCTGTCTGCATTTCCTTCAAATGGTTTTTGAGCCTCCCTGCGTTGTCCTGCTTTGCTGACATGTATCCCATGTGGCAAGAAGGAGTTTTGTATAATCACCCTGCTTTAATCAATAGAATAATTGATAAACCAGATAAGATTTAAACTGATTACCTCCCCGAGTAGAACTCCCTGAGGGCCTTGGACTCTCTTAATTTTGACATGTATGTTGTGTACCCCGTGGATGAAGTGCAGTTTGAATTATCTGTTTTTATTTGCTTAATGACGGGGAGGGTGTTAAAGTCAAATGTTTAATTAACCCAGCAATGGGCTGCGCTGTCACTTACACACACATCCAGCTGATTGAGATATCTCACCGAGAATACTGAATAGGAATGATAATGTGGCACTGAGACGGAAGATTGCTTTTTCAATCCATTTGCTGGGTCACTGCTTTGAATGTCTTATTGGATGAAAGGCATTCAGCCTGGAAAAAAAAAATCAGCATTTAAGTACATTTTGTTTTCCCGGCCCCTCTCCACCAAGAAGTTAACTAAAACGATATGTTGTAGGTTTAATAAGCCATTCATGTCGTAGCAAAAAGCTGCAAATAGTGGATCTCAATAGCTGGTGATCTAGAGCTGTATAATTTCCTGTAGGAACAAAATGTTTGCTAGCCCCAAGGTATCCAAAGACATGCTGCTGTATGCACCTTTATCTTTCATGCTTTGATTGCTTGGCTACCCGCTTGATTTGATGGTTTCCATAGCAGGTCCAACTCTTCATCCTTACCCAGGGCAGTGAGATTTGCAATGACATTTTGTACCTCCTTGCAAGAAAATGGTGTCTCAGTGTTGGAATTATTCTGTAATAACAGAAGCAAGTAGCGAGCTTTTGAATTGGAACTGTTGTGTTACCACATTTAGTTTTGGTGTAGACAAACCGGGAAGCACCCAGATTTCTTTTCTTGGGTGCTGGTTGTTATTATAAGGACATATTACTGGCTAACCTTAAGACATGAAGTGCCTGATTTGTCATTTCCCTTTGTGTATTCTTCTATTTAAAAAAAAATATATATTTCTACTTGATGAGATGGAAGGCTGGGGCACATCTAGACTCTCACCATTGTATATAATGAGTGTTGATTTTTTTTCAGCCACGTTCTGTAGCAGTGGATGTGCTGTGTGTTGGAGGTTAACCAGCTTTGCCCAGTGGTGGCTGATATTTCTTGGGGCAAAGCGTGACTTTGGAAGCTGGACCATGCAGCCAGACCTGCCTGGGCAAAGACTGCTGTGAGAAAGGCCAGGGAGCTGGGGCTGTGTCACCTGAACGGTGCTTGAAGCCCCTGCCAGATGGAATGCCAAGTGGTTTTGGCTGTAGGATCGCCTGGCTCTCATTGTTCATGACATGAAGCCCTCCCTTTAAACGAGTGTGCTGCTTGCAGTTAGCGTTTCGGGAGGAACTGTGATTGAAAAATCTGCATAGGATGCTGGATTTGGGGGTTCTTTGCTGACGGTGCCATTTTAACTTTGGGCAGACATCTGCCCAAAGATGGACTTCTTTTTTTAATATCTTTTTCTCCTTGCTTGCAATGAACAAATGGGAAAAATAAGAGAAAGCTGACCAGGATAAGCGTGAAGCAGTGCAGCAGGGTGAGGGCAGGGGGGCTGCATTAGGTGTGTAGGAGTGAGCAGGCCATGGGCTCTGAGGGGTGCAAGGAGTCTTGGATGAGCTTTGGTCTGCTTGATGGGAGAGCTCAGAACGAGACGCTTTGGGGGGGGGAAGATTAAAATAATGAAGGTAGGAGATGACCAGAGATGGGAGAGTGAGGGGCTTTATAGTAAGAGTGATGAAACAGCGCTGGTCCTGTAAAGAGCAGCAAAATCCTTCTTCAAGAAGGACATGAAAGCTGCAGCAAGACTAGCCCATATTACAACCCATTTCTCACAGCTCTTGCAGTTCCTATGCAGATGAGTCTGTAATGAATATTGTAGGAAGAAAGTTAATCTCTATCTAGAGAACTTTAATAAGTAAAAAGTTTTAAAAGATTTTCCCATGATCTGCTGGCTCGTCCTGATTCTTGTTAGTACTAGAAATATGTTTTTGACACCTTTTTTGGATGTTGGTTCATGTCCACAGCCTGTGAAATCAGGCTTTGTCCTTCCTTCTCCTTACGCACAGGAGAAAATCAGCAAAGCATCTTACTCAAAGATGGAAGAAAGAAACGCGCTGATAAAAGCTGTGGTTTGTGGGAGGGGAGGGAAGAATCCAGCTAACTCAGGGGTGTGTGTGGTTTCAACAGTCGGTACTTCGGCACCCCGAGATGAGTGTAGAAAATGAATTTTTGTGAAAGGAATGTAGCAAAGTGACAGCAACAAAGAAGCGAGAGCCAAGCGGTGATTGATTCCGTTCCTCTTTAAGAAGCTTCTGTTGCATGCAAAATCCGTCTTCCTGAAGTATGTGTGGCACAACTCGGCAGCCCTGCAGACAAATCAGCCTCGTCTGAAACCACTTAAAGAATTTGAGCGAGGATTTAAAAGATTGGAGACATCATTGGGGTTGTCCTAAAGAACAGAAATGGAAGAGGGCTGCTTTGTGTGGTGTGGGAGCAGGTATGCAGGGTGACTTGCTGGTAGGAGACAACCGAAAGCATCACGGTGAGAAGGTTCAGAGCGGGTCTGAGAGCGCTCTGATGTAAGCGGCCTGGTGGCGTATTCAGAAGCATACCCATATTATGTGTATCATAAGGTTAATTGGATGCTTTCACCCAAGCTTTTTGGGAATACGCGCGCTCTGTTCCTTAAAAGGATGTAGATGGCTTTGAACTACTATAAAATCCCGAGTACAAGATGTACGCTATAAAATCATGCATGGAAAGTGCTAGCTATAAAAGCATGCATACCTGCAAAGGTGCTGATCGATCTGTGCTATTTAGGAAAAGAAATTCTGAAACAGACCTGGCTGTGCAAAAATGCAAATAATAACATTTAGCCAGAGGTCCTTAAGGCTTCTTAAGCTCTAACCTTGTTATGAGGAATGGCGAAGTCGAACTGCCTAATGCAGATGTCTGAGTTACAAAAATAACCAGATGTCCTGATTAGCAGAAGCAAATGTTCTTCCCTTAATCCACGTGAAATTATATTCAAAGGCTCTCCGGATGTAATGCTTGTGTAAATAAGGCACCAACAAACACTGGAATCGAAAGGGCCATTGGCCAACTAGCTCGCAAAGCTTGAAAGCTTGAATATTAAAAACAAATTTACCACTGCTGACTCTCTTAAATTCACAGAACAGAAATGTTAAGCAGGGCTGCTGCTTCCCAGGGAATGGGGAAGGCTGTTCTCATTAGCCGTATTTTTTTTTCTCTCTCTCCCACTCTTGTTTGAGAAATGTCTACGAAATAAAGCTGGCTTTTCAGAATTTCCCTAAATGCTGCATTCCCCGCACCTGGATTTCTGTGGTGCTTTTTAGCTGCGACGCAGATTCATGCTATTTGATACATCTCTTTATCAGTTCTCGGATATTTATACCGGCTTCTGATATTCTAACATTAAGCTGAATTTGTTGTTCTCGTCACGCTGAGACTCCCCCCATCTTTAGGTCACCATTTCTAATGAAGCAATGATTAATGAGTTAAATCGACTTGATAAGGAAGTCGTCTTTATGCCATGAATTTCCAGTATCAAGCTGCATTGATTTGAAAATATGTATCTTCCTTTAACCTGCAAATTATGGATGTGAATGAAAAATAAGGGAAAAACAGGTAGGAGCTGGAAGCCAGCTGTGCTCCTTTCCTTTTCAGCTCTCAATTGCTGCCAGGCTGCAGCAGGTCTGCTCTCTTGCCGTTATTCTATGCTGAGGCATAAACCCGGTGCAGAAGTACCTTTTAACTTGAAAGTTGTAAGGGCTGGGAAACTTGTCTGTGCTCCATTCCGGGCTGAAGTCACCCCTCGTGCCTGCATACTGCGATTTATGGCTTTCTCTGAAAGGATCTAATCTCAGTGTATGTTCAGAGCAGCAAATGCCAGAGAGGAATGGGGTCTAATACTTATCTCTGCATTTTCATTGCCGTGGATCTCCCTGTGTGTTACAGCTGTCATTTTTGTTTTATATACCAAACAGGCAGAGAATTGCCTTAAAACTTGATTTTTTTTATACTTGGCATTTTTTTTTCTCCTTTCAAAGAACATTGCCAATGTTAAAGACTGCTTTTATCTAGCAGGTGACTAGCCAAATAAGCATGAATTTGAATGCTCTAGGCCTTGTGGTAGGAGAAAAAGGAGAAGCTGTTGTTAAATGCTTTTAGTGGTTGTTAGACCCATAATTTTTTTAACGGTAATACTGCTTTCAGGCTGACATTGGCTATGCCAGGATTCATCCAAGCACTGTTTGAAATGGCTGAGATATTTATAAACTGACAGACAGCATTTATAAAATCAGGATGCTGACAGTCCCTTAACGATAACAATGGGCTTGGACTCATCTATCACTTACAAAGGTTATTGGAAAGGGAAACGTAAGGCTTATATGGGCCTGTAGTCTTAGCCTGGCACTTATTTCCACACATCTCTCTTTTTTCTCTCCTCCCTCCCTCTCCCCTTTCAGTGCACTCTGGCTGACACAGGCATCAGACAATTGCAGCTCATTTCCCGGTACCTTTACCCAGTGATGCCTTGTTCTGTCTCCCGCAATCAATGATGCAAATGAGGAGACAACTTCCTAACATCTTAGGGCAACAACCCCTCCGCCCCCTCCCCAGACTAAACAAGAGACGCATCTGGGCTGCTGGCTGGCTTGAATTGGGGAAGAGCAGCATGCAGTGAGTGACAGCCTTAACTTGGGGCTGGGTGGGGTAAAGCAGCCCTTCTGCTTCGTTTTCCTTCCATCTAGCACTGCTCTGCAGGCACAGTGCTGATGTTCTTGCTTTTGGCCGGGAGGGAGCTGCGGAACACAGCAGCCCTTTGCCCTCGGTGAGGAGGAGCAAGTGCATTGCGGGGACCCTTCAAGAGGCAAGAAAGGGGATGCCAGTTATTTTTGAGCTCTGCTGAAATGCCTGAATCCTCTTAGGAGGTTGAGGGTCAAGTGCCATCAACAGTTTTCACTCGGAAAGGGGAAATGTGGTATTTTGCCCATGTGTACTAGAGCATCTATTTTAATGTGGCAGCAACCACTGCGATGGCTGCATCTGGCATCCAGTTTGCCCTTGAAACGTTTACTCTAACTGTTTGGACACCGTGTTCCCTCTGCATTATTTGCTTAGGGACCTGAAATACCCAAGTAGATTTCCTCCATGTGGTTGGATCTGCTGATACCACTAAAAGCATGCCCTGCCCTGGCTCCTGTTGGAGCCGATGCATTCACAGGCCGTGGCTGGAGAGAGGCTCGACTGGCTGGAGGGGGTCTATTTATCAGGGAACTCGATTAAAATACAGACTGCACATGACATCAAATTCGTAATCATTTTTTCCACAGCAAGCAAGCGTTTTCTGTATTGGATGCAGGTGTTTAAAGCAATAGTGTGTTTTAAGGGCCAGTGCAGCACAAATTCTGGCCTTTGGGATAATGACAAGTGTTTTGCCTGCATAAACAATATATTTTTTTCCCCTTGAGGTCCGCACGCACCTAGTTTCCCTCAAGCTCATCATCTCTGTCAGGTTAATCAATAGGCACCGTATGGCAGAGGGTCAGTAATCAGTGTCATCGTGCCTTTAAATCGTGTTGAAAATTTGCTTAAAGCCTGGGCCAATTAACATCGAGATGATGAATGGATGGGTAGATGGGAAGAGCCTGGTGCTTAGGGGCTTTGTGAGAAGGAGATGCTCAGCTGTTGAGCAGCAGACACCAGCGAATAAAATCAGCCATTCATGTGAGCTCAGTCCACCCACTCTTAATGATAATGTCAATCTAGCAAAATATATACACATTGGAGTTGTCACGAGTTCATAAATCAAAGGAGTTTGTCAAAGGCATTCAGATTAACGAGGCAGCAGCAATAACAAGTCAAATTTGCATAGAGAATTGCCCGAATCTCAGTAAATTATGATCCTGTTTTTCATTTGATTATTTGCTAATGTCTCAAGAGGGAGAATGATTATATTAGCATGCAAAATCTACTCCAGAAGTAGAAATCCGAGGTATAGCAGACCAGCACACGATGACAATTAATCAGTTTCTGCATACTAGCGTAAACGCGCAAGGCCCAGAAATGAACTCCTTTTTTTATTATTATTTCTCCTTGCTACTGATCCAAATGGTTCAGCTTGACAGAGACTTTATATTGCTTTAACAGTGTTCTGAATTGTGCCTGCAGGCAAGACATAGTTATGCAGCTATAACCAACCTATCCATCTGCCAACCAGATTGGAATTCTCCTATCCAAGGCTTCCATTAACCCCCACTGACAGCTCCAAACAGGATTAAGAATTTGAAAGCATAAAAAATAGTTGTGCTCTTCGCATAGACGCACGCTTCTCCCCCACCCCACCTCCCCACGCTCAGAAAAAGGCTGCATCTGTACCGCTTTATAATTAGTGCTGGGCAGCACGGCACCGAAGAAAGCCTCCCCCAGTTGGCAGGGCTCTGATTTCCACCGCGACGAGCAAGGCGGTCCTAAAGGTAGCTCTGCCCAATTGGTAGTCCCTGGGAGTGCATTTACCCATGTATTGTATCTCGTTCCCAGCAGTGTTTTGCTGGGCTGTGTACACAAAATACTGCGTGTCATCTCCCATCAAACGCCTCAGCCTGGGGATTTCGTACGCAGCGTAGCATGGTGTGTTCAGTGGTGGAGGAGGCGTCGTGGGGAGAGTTAAATAGTCATAATTTTGTAGTGGTCTTTAAGACAACCTGCCACGGAATTCTATTCTGTTAATTACAGGCTGAAGTTTTAAATGCAAATCAGATTTAAAAGGCTCTCTTTCCAGACAGTAGTGGCCATTTTAGGAAAAACGAGCTACGGAGGGCAAAGCCTCTTGTTGCAAGAGCCTCCTGTTAGAGGCAGATTTTGAAGGTTACATAAACGTCAGCTTGGGTTTGCTGCCTTCTCATCCTGGCACTTCCGCCGTCATTGTGTGACCTTGGGAAATTATTTTGCCTGTCTGTGGCAGCCCTCTGTGTTTATCTCACCAGGGCTGATCGGTCTGGGGTTTGGAGACTTTGGTGGTTCTTGTTGTACCTCGCTTGTCCTTATGTGAAAGGAGAGACCCTTGCGTGTGAGTTCCTTGGCTGTAACCAACCTGGGTTTGGCCAGCCTGGCTCCAGCCTGGGAAGGAAGGAGTTTGGGATTTTATCCCTTTCCCCTGCACTGGCTTTTTCAGCTTTCTGTGTGCACTGCTTTTCTTTGCTCCTTTCACCCTAATAAATTTCATCGCTCGTCCCCTCTGTATCAAGTACAACCGCCGCAGATCTTTAATATTCCCAGTGAGTACACCCAAGGTACCGTCTGGATACCAAATGCTCCTTTCCAGCTCTGTGCCTGGGATGTGCGTTTCAGCAACCACGAGAGGGTGCTTGGAGCAGTCCTCCCTTTGTTCCTCTCTTGTGGCCGGGAGCATCGCTGAAGTCCTGCCGAGGCAAACCTTGTTGTGACCTCGCGTGTGTTTATCCCTCCTCCCACCTTGTTCAGCAAGGAGAAATATATAGATGTGCCGTTTCAGTCAATTACGTTATGCTCTTCCCATGGCCGTGCCTAAGCATCGCCCTATCAAGTGCAAATCACGTCCACACGGCCACAGTTAGTCCTGAAATATGCAGGATCCTGTACCTGCACCTGGATCGATGGGTTTCCTATTCCTGAGAAATGAGCGGGAGTTCCAAACATCTGTGCTTTTCCTTAAGTGTAATGCTTTCCAGTCATTCTGTCTTCACCAAGCGGAACTTACTTGCCGACAAAAGTGCATGAGCAGCTCTCCTCTTTAATAGGCTGCGATTGGAGCTGCTGTGTTGGTGCTGTAGGATGGTGAGGCGCCAAGCTGTGAACCACCATATGCACTTGGCAGTCTTTGTCTGGTCTTTGTTCAGCCAACCTCTTAGCCTTGCCACCTATAAAGATAATGAATGCAAAATGGTCCTCTGCTTGCTCTTAAAATCAGATGCTCGGCTTAAAGGAAAAGTAGATAACTTGATGCTGTGCAGGAACTGGGAATTTCCAGCATCAGCACTGGTTTTTCTCCTTTTTGATATTTTTGGAGGGGGAGTCTTGGATAGTTTGAAATGCAAAAAGGATGCAGCATTTCAGTGCCATAGAAAAGATTGGGAAAACATCTTGACACTTGCAGTAGGGAAGGGGTTGACTGTTGAAAAACCATGCAGAAAGAGTAAACAGTCCCCCCAGACTCCCTAACCTGGGCAGCTGAATGCATTTCCAGGAAATGCGCAGCACTCACCTTTCATTCCTGTGGTTCTTGTACTCGGTCTGTTTCTCCAAAGCACAGAAATTAAGATCTTCGCTTGAATTTAGCCACTTACCAGGCTGTACTTCATGAGTAGCAGAGAGCAGCTTTAATGTCCGACCTTTCTTTTTGGAGATATGTGATTCTAGCTTGTGCGTTTTTATGATCGCAGTCCTTCCTAGGCTGGATTTAATGCAATAACTGGGTCCTGGCAGAGACCTCATATGAAAACTTTTAAAAACCGCCCTCTCACAGCGATTTATCAGGGCTGTTTAGGATTGATTTCCATTATAAAACCCTGGTTACAGCATCCCAGATGCCATGGTGCCTTGCGAGTTCTATATCTTGTTTGGAAAAACAAACAAAAAAACATAAAAAAGATTTCTAGTTGGTCTGCAAGCCACGATTTACACTGAGTCCTTCCCACCTACTGATGACATCCTAAATGTTTGAGTTTTTGTTGTGTTTTCCCTTATCTGCTATTTGTCTGCCTCTACCTCCCGGCTGTGCCTTTCTCCCCTCCGCCAGCCCTGCAGCCCACCTCTGCCTGAGGAGCTGGCCCTCAGAGAAACCAGGCAGGTTCTTCGGGGGGAAAAAGGGGTAGCAGCACAGCATGCGTGCTTCTGCTGCAAGGTCTGCACCCTGAGCTCCTCCGCAAGGGACTGGAAAGGCACCCTTTTCCTGGCACAGCTCTCCCTAAGCAGTTTTTCTGTCTCTCTTTAAAACCTGTTTAGTTACTCACTACTGAATGCGTGGGAATGTGGCCTAAGGCTACGAATACTGTGGTGATCAAACTGATTTGAGATGTGTGTGTGGGATTCCCCTAAAGCTGGCTGTCACTACGCTGCTGGCGCGTACTGAACCCGTGCGCAGGAACTACCATGTGAGGACAGGGTTCCCCCACGTACCCAGCAGTTTTTACCAGATGTATCCTGAGAGAAGCTTTAGCCCATCTTTACTCTAAAGCGAGTGGTAATTGGCTTTAATTGTGAGGTTAATACAAAAAACCTCTCCTGTTGCGCTTTCTTACTCGTGCTGCAAAAGCCCTCGTATTTTTTCTTTCCTGTCCCCTTCCCTTGCTTTATTGATCTCTTCTCTGGATCTGGTAGCTTATGTTTTGCAGCCTCAGACTTCCTAGGAACGGTACGTGTAGTAGGTAGATTCAGGGGCAGGAGGGAGAAACGTAGCCATGCTACCGTATGCTGCCTATGCTTTAACAGTCTTGTTTTCATCAGGTTCCACTGTTTTCAATGGGTACACTGGGGTGTCTAGGAGCACTGGTGCTACCATGCTCATCCAGCCGTTATTCCAGCTTGTCAGAGAGGCAGTTATTGGTAATTTCAGAACAAATCCCCAAAGCACAGGCTTCTTCCATAGGTACCTGCACAATGGTGCGTTGCTGCGTTGAGGAGGAGATTCTTTTTCTGCCATAACAAGCTGTTTGGCTTAGAAGTACATGTTAGCCTCCTGTATGTGTATACATAAAATGCTATAGCCTGCGTTGTACAAATATTCTGTTTCTTTTCTCCTCGCAGAGTAATATTAGGGATAAGAACTGAATTAAAGCTTACTTTCTTTCGCAGAACTCCTCTGAGAGAGAAGACTGTAATAATGATGAGCCCCCTAGGAAGATCATTCCTGAGAAGAATTCACTTAGACAGGTATGTGATCAGTCTCTTTAAAAATGCAATAAAACTTTCTAGCTATTTGAATCCTTCGATGCTTTTGGAAGCTGAAGTCTGACTTACACTCATGGAAATTCTTTCTTTTCTCCTTTGGGCTGTGAGCGAGTCACACTGTACCCAGGAAAATCAGCCCTACGGATTTAGCTTTCAGGAGAGTCTCATGAGTCTTTGTAAGGAAATCTTGATTTCTGCCTAGTGTAGTCAGCTGGCGCTCTCTAGTTTTACCTTTGGTGCTGGCGTTCATGCAGCTCTCCTCAGTCTTTTCTTCTGTTCTTGTTCCTGCCTTGTTTGTAGTGTATTTTATCTTGTTTCAGGTCATGCGTTCAAGAAAGTCATAGCTTTCCAGAACAATTAAGTTTTCCATTACCCTTGAAGGTGAATTTTCTTGGAGGTGATGTCCAGGTTAATAACCTGAAAAATGACTAATTTATTTTCTTATATGTTCATATATATTACTAATTGGTAGAAGGAAGAGTGGGATGATAGAACTTAATATCTTTGCCATTTATCTATAATAAAGCAAATTTCTTACCAGACATAGTTCAAAACATGGCGATCAGCTGCATCTCATGTACTGTTGAACCTTCATAGCCTTCATCTTTGTGCCCAGTTTTTATCTGGGCAGATGCAGGACAAAATCCTTGGGCCTTCTGCCTGCTATGTGGCACCTTATGTGTTCAGCACTTCTTGCCTGTGGACAAGTTCAAGGTTTAGTCTAAAAGCTAATGCCCCCTTGTTCTAGATCATCAGAGTTGGTTGCCCAAATCTTGTGTGATCTTGTGGTAGAAGGAATTTTGGTTCTTTATATAAGCGTAAATAGAACTGTCAAAGCATTTTGGAAGCTCAGATTGCACCTTTTCTTTGTTAATAATGGACAAGGAGCAGCTCTAAGTGGGGAAATCAGAGACAAATGCAGCCTTGTGCTTTTTTCTGTCTTAATCAATGAGTAAAGATCTGCATATCCTCGAGGAAGAGATTAACCTGCCTTACATCTGTGCATATTTTGTAATACCAAAAAGATCTGTCCTGCAAATGCTGTCAAAGCAGTAACACGCAAAAAGTGCTGAATTCAGTACCTAGTACCTTAGTGGAAAGATGCTAACTTGGTAAATATTGAGTATACGGCTTCATATTTTCTGTCCCTCCCTTTGGACACTGCTGTTAAAATTTCATTATTGAGAAACATGGACCTCCTGCACAGAAACAACGAATGTGTGTATGTGGAGAGGGGGAGATCTGTTTACTTCCATGGTCTTTCTATTGGAAGTGTCCGTGTGCTTGGTCCTTACTGATTTGTTGGAGAAAGTGAATGAGATGCAACAGACCGCTTCAGGGGAAGTATGGTGTGTCGGTATGTTCAGCTGCTGATGTATGTAAGTAGAGATGCAGTGCTGGTATGCAGTCTTGGCCATAAACGTGTCCTCAGGAGGGTTTATGGAACAGACATACCAGGAGGTGGAGGTAACAAAAAGGTGGTTGTGCACATAAGTGGTGCACAGGGGCTGAAGACCCCTGTAGCTCAGCGCAGTGGACTTCTTACTGCAAGAAATGGAACCCGTCTGTTGACTCAGGTGGTTGTCGTACAAGGTTGCCTTCAGAAGTGCCAACATTGGAGCCGTGCAGGTGGGAGCCATGGCTCGCCAGGAGGGTCTGCGGGGCACAGGGGATACAGAGATCAGCAGCGGGAACAGAAGCAGAAACAGGCAGTGAACCTGACTCTGTTAGCTGGAACAGGGAAAAGATCTAAGCTGTGGCAGGTTTTGAATTATGGATGCAAATGCTCAGTTCTTGTTGGGCGTGTGATCTGGCAGAATTAAATTTTGAAGGGGTAAACTGACAATCGTAGGACGAAAACTTCAGAAAAAAAAACAATGACGAGTGGCAAAAGTTTCTGGCAACTTTATTTAAGCTAACAAACGAATTTTCACACTGCAAAGTTATAAATTAATTTTAATAGGCTGATCCAGATGGTCCATTTGGAAAATGGATAGCTTGATCTGTTGAAAATTAAACTAAATTTATCTCTCTCATACTTCAAACTGAAGTAAGCGTGAGAAGAGTGCCCATTAAGTCCAGCTCATACAGATGGACCGGCAGGTCACACATGGGACTAATCTGATTCATTTTAAAAATAAATGCATGAGTTATTGAATCAGGTTCCTGTTTGAAGCCCCGCGTGTGAGCGTGTGTGTGTGCGTGCCGCCCTTTCAAAGGGACTCGCAAATGCTTCAGTGCCTTTTTAACCTGTGTGTTTCCATTTTAATTCAACTTCCTTGCCAAAAAACATAATTAGTTTTCAGTGCCTATCATTTAGTGTTAGCCCCAAACGCTAGATTGATTAGGTCAGGCATTTGTTATTTTAAGGGCTACGTCTCCATTCTTCATTTATGAAGAACACGAGCTCTCAATAGTCTTGGGGAGAGAGCCGGCCTTTAGAAACCGGGCAGGGGAGGCTCTCTGGGGGCCCCTCCAGCCTTTTAGCTTCTGGGTGTTTTTAACAGAGCCATGAATGCAGATTTGTAAATTTATTGCAGTGCCATCTGGTTTTTTTGCGGGAACCGTATTATTGTTGGCTCCTATCTGTCTATTGTGGTGGTCACTCCCCGGGAGCTTGCCCTCACAGTCCTAAGGAAAGTGATGAATAGCGGGGGTCAACATGAATAGGTCACAGGGCAGCTGTCCAGGGCTGCCCTGAACTTGATTACCTCTCTGGTTTTTAAGGAAGACGGGCACAATGCGGCTTGCTTAGAGCCCTGCCCTCCCTCCCCAGGCCGGGCAATGACGAAGTGCCTTGCGCTGTGCTCCTGGGGGCCGTCAGGGTGCCATGGGGGGAAATGCCGGCAGCTTGCTGCGGCCTCCCTCCTGCAGCCCTCTGCAAAGCTCACCTGGCTCTCTGCTGTCGCTCATCAGGCCTCCAGATGGAAGTCTGGGGAAAAATCCCAGCCTGCTCCCCATTCAGGCAAGCCCCTCTGCATTTCCAGGGTTTTTTTTTCCCCTGTTAGCATTTTGGCACAGAATGTTGCCTCAGTTCACTCCTACGAATTTGAGATCGTTTTGTAGAATTACATGTAGCACCTAAAACATGCTCTAGGCGCTGTTTCGGTGTTCAGGTAGACACATTCCACTCTTAAAGGGCTTAAAGTCAATACACGAGCAAACTGTTAGAAGCAGAAAGCAGCTAAAGAAGGCAGAGCAAAGGAAAGACAAAAAGCAGCAGCAGCAGCCAGCCCTTTCTGCTGGCCTCGTCCTGCCCATGGGGCTGCTCAGCAGTGCTCTCCAGGAGTGTTTCTTCTGTTTCTGCTATGGGAACAGCCGTGTGGTGGGAAGGAGCGGGGGTCCTCCAGCCCTTGGGGAGGGCATTGCCCTTCTGATTCACCTGGCAGAGTGCGGGTGGAACCAGGTCAGTAACGTTGTCCTGCACACCTCAGCTTTTGCCTTGTTAATGTTTGCAAGCAGGGAGGTGCCGGTTGAAAAAAACCTTCTGAATTCACTAGAAGCACACCCTGGACTTACTATGTTTGTTTATTTTTTTAAAGATCTTCCTTCTCAAACAAAAGGAAAAAATAATTTCCATTTGTTTGTAACGCTCCGTGCGTGGTAACAAATGAGCCAACCTAGGCTGCGGTGGAGCTGCAGTTACAGTGGGAATGCTGCCTCGTGGCAGAAAGGCCACTGGGCTCTTTCAGCACTAGTGCTAATAGGAATCTGTCACCCTGCTGCATTTCTGCATTCCTGTGTAATTGAGTAAATTGCGAGTGTTGTCTGCTCCCCCTGTCCTTTGTGTCCATGTCCACTTACCATCCAAAGAACGTGGGCAGTGATAAATAAAGCGCTGAACAGGACTCTCAAGTCTTTGAAAGCAGCGTGTTGCCAGCCCCTTAGTTATGTTTAAGTGTTTATGTTTTTCTGTATTCTTTCTCTTGTGTGGCTGGAACCCTGGGGATCCAAAGCCATGAGAGAGGCCAAGAAGCTAACAAAGTAGCTGTCCCCTTGTTAGCTTGTTCCTTTCTTCTTTAAAAAACAAGATGAGAACCATCTGGCTCAGGGCATTACATTTTCCTCCCCCATGCACCTCTATAGATGAAGAGTTTCACCTGCAGCGAGGGTTTACATTGATTAGGGAGGGAGCAGTAATTCAAGCCTCCATCCACTTCAGTGGTACTTTGCAGTCTTTAAAGGTGCTGACCCATTGAGTTAAACTGTCAAGGGAGGATAAAAAAGGAGCTTCATCCCGGGAGGTAACAGCTGCCAGGTTTTCAACACCTTGCACGCTGCTGGAGAAATGTCACAAATTGTCAATGGGAAGAAAAATCGCTTGGCTGCCATCTTCCCTTAATGACGCGCCTTATAAAATGAAAGATTTAAGGGTAGAAAAAATCATCGAGTAGCTGTCAGGAAAAGAAAAATCCGGGGGGATTTGGAACAATGGGCCCAACGAGATGGATCCTGAAAGACTGCAAATGCTGCGTCCGCGTTGCAGAAAGCAGTTGTGATGGGAATGGCCATTTTTGCACGGCGGGACAAGGGAGGGCTGGGCGGCAGCACAAAGTCTAACGCTGCTGTGCGTGAATTAAAGGAAAAAAAAAGAAAAAGTCATCGTCTTGATTCATAAGCCAGTGAACTGAGAGAAGACATACTGTATTTCTGCTCTTTTGAGGACAATTTGTTTTCAAGCAGCTACCAGATGGCTAAATACCACGACATTTCCTTCTTTTCTTTTTTTGTTCTTTATTTTAACAAGAGATGTAGTTCTCTTTGCTCTTTGTTTTTGTTGGTCTTAATGCTTTTACTTGGCTGAACAGACCCTGTGGTGTTTGGGCATTGTGACATTACTTTTTTTCTTTGCCCCCGTGCATTGATGGATGAGGAAAGAATGATCTTCATCTTTAATGTAATTTCACATAACGGGCGGATTGGAGTGAGGCTTTTTGTTTGTACTGTGGTGAGGTTTTTTGTTTTAGGGGCCTCTGTTTTTGCTGTTTGTTTTAGGTAAGTCATTTTAATTGTACTGAGTAATTAGAAGGTACACACAGCCAAGGGAGCTTTGTTATGGTAATTGCTCAAAAAAAAACCCCACTCCCCAACTACCATCGCCATGTGTTGAGACACTTCTTCCCTCTAGTGGCAATATTAAGGACTCTGCCTTTCGCAGTAGGCAAGGTGTAATTGCAATATGACAAACTGTGCTTTGGGGAAAACGCTGTGAATGATCTGTTTTTTTTTCTTGTTTGGCTGGTCTTTATTTCTGCTTATGGCTTTCTGCGGAGACTGTCCTTCCCGCGGGCTGGGCCACGGGCAACAGAAATTTAGGCTTCGGAAAATAATTGCGGCAAATGGCTGGTAATGTCTTACAGCTTGCCTTAATTCTAGTCTTCTTTTTAATTACCTGTTTATAAAAACGTTTTTAAATTTGTTGAGATTACTTAATTCTTTCGGAAGAAGCACCTCATTTGAAATAAATAAATAAATTGCATTTATTTTAAATAGTCCATGTGAAAGACCTTTAAAGGGTAATTAATGCAAGTCTCCTAAGGCTCTAAGTGAGATGAAAGCGATCTTTCCAAATCTGCTGGAGTGATTTGTTTATATAACTTCCCACTTCTGCTCAATTCTTCGGAGTCTAATAACTTTTTTTCTAACCGTTCGGCAATTTGTGCTCAGCTACAGAAGCCCTTGTTCAAAAAGAACAGTTTAATAATCTTTTCCCTGAAAATGACTTGAAGGGAGGGTATGGGTTTTGTCGTTTTGCCGCGTTTTTATTAGTGTTATCTTTCTCTGATAAATCATGTAATTATTAACTATTGCGGGTGGGGGGGGGGGATCTTATTGAGCTCCTGGGCTGCAGCTTCTATTAAAAAGTGGAGTTTTGTTCAGGGACTGGGGATTCTCTGAATAAATGGCCGGGGAGTTGGGGTTGAGACGAGCCGCACGCTTTGCAGCTCAGCCTGGGCTTCCAGCCATCAGGTTGGCATTCCACCTTCATCCCAAGCCACACCGACACGGGGAGGGATGGTTCCGTGTTTGTGTCAAGGAGCAGCACCCTGCGTTCTGTGAAAAGAAAAATGTAACCAAAGACACTTATGGAATGAGATCAGATCCAGCTCTATCTTTAGTGAGCTATAGCCTCGTGTCTCAGTGGCGTTTTGAGCCTTTGGCTGAGAGTGGAAACAGCTTTGTGGTCCCCTGCTTCTGACATGATTTGGTGCCACCATATATTCCTAGGGTTTTTTTCTCATTAGAGCTTGTTTTGCTGTAGGGCTGCTTAACACCGTTCTCAAACGGCTTTTGCAAGGTTAAAGGAATGCGGCTTGGTAACAAGTTTGTGTCATTTTAAATATATACCTCCTAGTAAATAAGGAGGAGCCTTGCAATCAATCCCTTTTAGTGTGTTATATGTTTCACCTGACAACTAAACCCTCTATTGATTAACCATTACTTTGTTAGATAATCTTGTGTCATTGAAGCCTCTGTAAAAATTAAACTCTTTAAAATGTTTTACCCTAGCAGCAGTGCGAAAATTGAAAACTTGTTCAGAATTACAGCCGGCTTCCACTAAGAAGGTAGTTTTCAACAAACTGGTTTATGTTTGCATGCTTTATATGCAATATAAAAACATATTAAAGCACTCCAACGCAAAGCTATCTGCCTGTGGCATTGAACCAGGCTGCCATTTCAGACTGCTTTCCTTGGCAAAGAAACCTCTTATCTTGATGAAAGGTGAGGAGAAACCTGATCGGTTCTGGTGCAAATTAGATGAGATGCATAAAAGGGTCGAGCTTTAAAGATGAGCTGAGAATTTTGCTTTTCTGAGGGTTGGTTGTGGGTTTGATGTTCTCATTTTTCTTCCAGAGTAGTCAGTGTTTCTACAGCCATGTGAGGCAACGAAAGGAGTGCTCTGATATTTTGCAGTGTATTGTGAGGCACCATGAACTGTTTCAGCTGGATGTAGGGCTCTGTTGTTATCCAGTGATGTGAGAGTTGTTCTCTTTTCTGTTCAGCCTGCTCAGTAGAAACTGTTGGTGTGCAAACACAACGTGACAATGCCAGATGAAACCACATCTTTAGTGATCATGTCTCACAGCAGCAGGTAACTGCTGCCTGCAGAGAAACAGTAGGAGATAGCCAAACAGCAATACCTCCATGCTCCTCGTGTACTCTCCTAGCTCCTCATGACTGCTCTTCATGAGCCAAACGCTACATCTTCTCAACGTTCTCATAACATTTCCTTTGAGACCCATTAGAGTGACATGACTTCTTTTCTTTTTTCCTGGATGTTGGGGCAGAACTAGATCATAGATTATAGAATGGCCTGGGTTGAAAAGGACCGTAATGATAATCTGATTGTGAACCCACTGCTGTGTGCAGAATTGCCAAGCACTAGACCAGGCTGCCAAGAGCCACATCCAGTGTGGCCTTGGATGCCTCCAGGGATGTTCTTCAGTATTTTTGCTTGAGGCTATTTGACCACGTTGTAGATCTTGTATATGCATCTTTAGCGTCTTTATTCATCACACAGCTAATAATGAATTCTTCTATGAGAATGTGAGAGAAAGACCAGGAGAACACTGTAAATGTGCAAACGTAGTAACAGGCATTGAACTGCTGATCACTGTACGTGTGTTTGATTCTCAGTTCTGCATCTTGATGGGTTGACTCCTGTTAACTTTCCTTTAATTGAGAAGCAAAGAGCTGCCGAAGGACTAAACGGTTGTCTGCCAACTTGATGCTTACGTAGATCTTTACATAATAAAGTTACTGTACAAAGGTTGGTCCTCACAATAAAAGTATGTTCTTGTCTCATTTCTGTGGCTGAAAAGCTTGAGAGGGGTTTAAGACTTGCTGGCTTGTGGTGCAGGGGCAGGGAGGTATGAACATGGGAATGCCCAGTGGAAGATGCTGCAGAATGACAGCAAACAGCACCAGGGATGTCCAGGGGATATCCTGGCCTGTACTCTGGTCGTGTTCTCCCTGAGTTCATTTAATTCCTATTTTTACTTGCTGATGCTTCTCTCCATAGCATCCCCTGGCAGCGAGCTGCAGGAGATCTCTGGGTATATAGCCGCAGAATCATAGAATCATTTGATTTGGAAGGGACCTCTAAAGGCCGTCTGGTCCAACTCCCCTGCACTGAACACCTACAGCTGCACCAGGTGCTCAGAGCCTCCTCCAGCCTGACCTTGGGTGTCTCCAGAGTTGGGGTATCCACCCCCTCTCTGGGCAACCTGTGCCAGTGCCTCACTGCCTGTATTGGAAAAAACTTCTTCCTTATATAAAGTCTGAATCTCCTCTCTTATTTTGAAACCATTTCTTGTCCTGTCACAACGGGCTGTGCTAAAGGGTCTGTCCTTTTCTATACTCACTCTTTATATACTGAAAGGCTGCTATCTGGTCTAGTGAAGAGGTTCCTTTTGTTCCTCTTTATTGTTTTTAAGTACTCCATTAGTTCCATCAAGTGTCACCAGATCCTGTGGGATTTGATGAACAAGTTATGTTGGAAATTGTCTTGGTGCTGTCCACGCTAAGGTGTACTATGAGGGTAAAAGTAATAAGTAAATGGTATAATGGAATAATTATTTGTGTCTGTCATGTATCCTACTTTTGAACAGTGATGTAGTGAGCTCCCTTCTCAAAAAGCCCTTGTTTCTTGGCCTTTATTACTTTATGTACTGTATTTGGATTATCCACTCTGTGTATGTGATAGAAAGCCTGCTGTAAGCTTGCCTTTTAAAAAGCTGGCTTGTTACCAAGCCTTTTGATACCTGTTCTGGGAGGAAAAAGACTAAAAAGATGTGAGTTGGTTCATGGTTGAGTTCAGGAAGCCACAGTCTTCCATGTTTCTTTCAGTAAATGCTTGTGTGACTGAGCTTTTCATCTGCAAAGTGCAGTTGGTATTAGCTTTCTTTGAGCCTCTCATTGAAACTGCAGTATATCCGAGGTGCGCTGGCAGAAATGCTGCTACTGGAATGTTGGGAATGCAAATGCAAACGAGGGAGATCACAGATTTACAATAAGTGGGTTAAATTACACAAATGTCAGTAATGAACAAAGAATATTACCAACTCTTCACGGTTTTCCACCTTCAGAGCCTGGTGGAATTTAACTGATGTGATGCTTATAAAACGAAGTCTGTGTGGTGTTGTCTGAACGTCGGCGCAGAGCAGATGGTGTCAACTTTTCTGTCCACTACTTGAGCCACTGCATCTAAGCCACAATTTATTGTAGTTTATGCCATTCTGATCCTTCTTCTGAGAAAAAAGTGCTGCGCATACCAGAGCGATAGTTTTATGACGTTGGCAAATATTTGCAGGAGGCAGAGTTGAGTCCCTCAGCCTTCTGTTTGCTCGCAGCCTAATCCTGGTTTGAATGCAAACCTCTCTGCTGAAAGATGGAAGATGCTGAAAGATGCACTCTGCTCAGCCACACGGTGCTGGAAAGGACTTTGGGCCTGGAAATTTCTGTTTCTCCTCCTGGTTGCAGGCAGGAGTTGCGGTCTTTCGTAAGCAGTGACAGACCAGTCCTGCTCCGTAGTGGTCCCACATATACTGTCCTGGTTAAGCACCTGATACCATCTGCTGACTGCCACACTGTTTTTTTTCCTGTGTCTTTTGGTCAGCACATAAATTGTGGGTTCTTTGGGGGGGAGAATAGTCTTCTGTTAGCACCAGGCATAGCACGCTGGGGTTTTAATCAAGTACTGGGACTTTTAGGAACCACTCTCCTCTTCCTCCTCCTCCTCTTCCTCTTCCTGTTAGCAAACCTTGGCTTCATCAAGTAGTCATTAACAAGGTGCTGAAAACCTCCATTAGAAACTCCAGAGTTTTTCAGACATTTTAGTTTAAAGAGTCACTTCATCCAAAGTTTAATTTTAGTCACAGTAAAAAAAAAAAAATCCTTTCAATTTGTGTATCTCAGAACTGTAAAACTGCACAGTTTCTCAGAGAACAAGCATGCCCTCAACATAGGTTTTTGCTGTAAACTTGTTTATTTTGGCTTGAAATTATTACACCGTAGGATAAAAGGAAATGTGGTAGTGTTGTTGTGGGTTCTGGTGCCAAAAATATGGTGCCTGAAAGAAAATCGTCTTCTTCTATTCATAACCATTTTAATCTTTCTGCAGACCTACAACAGCTGTGCCAGACTGTGCTTAAACCAGGAAACAGTATGTCTAGGAAGCACGGCTATGAAGACTGAAAATTGTGTGGCCAAAGTAAGTAACAGAATGGCTTTGGTTTTGAGAGGCTTTTTAGCATTCTGTTCACTGTTAATCAAAGAAAAATTCTTGTTAAAGATGACAGGAAAAGTGTTTAAATGGAAAGTAACTATTTGAGGTAGGTTTCTCCATCCTTTGGTGTAGAGTTTGAGATGTGCTGTTTTCCTCTGTTGGAAATGATCACTCGAGTCCTGAACAATCTAGGATAGAAGAGTTTATTCTGCTATGCAAGTAGGCTTTTACAGTGGGATGACCTGTTCCTGCCACGTGATTAGCTGTGGCAACTTCACATGATGAGTGTCCAGATAGATGCTGATCGATCTATCTATATATATATATAAAATATATGAAGCATGAGAACTCTGTGTCACGGTGCCCTTTCTTAGCTGCCAGAAGGAATGGGTAAAAAGAGTTGTTAATAAAGGCCCTTTGACTAAAATCCAGTGAATGTTCTGTTTAGGAGAGAAAGAGGGAAATACAGTCAGAGTGGTAAGAAAATAGATATATTCATGCATCAGAGAAAATACGTTCCTTGAAAATTGTACTAGGTGTGATTGGAACAGAGGAGGTGCCATTAGCCACCCTCTTTTCTTAAAATTCAGCATAACTAGAGTAAAATAAGACACATGCAGAGTTGTTTGTGAATGGAAAACATTTGAACCATGATGCAATAAGTATAAAAAGGCTGTGTGAAGGATGTGCTTAGCCTTGTATAAGCTTCGTGTTTCCACTGTGAGGAGGGTTAGAATGGGCATGCAGGACAGATCAGTGCACGCAGCCATCTGTTACTGAAACCAGCTGGCATTTTGTAGCTCTCTGTCACCACGACCTGACCACTCAAAAGCCTGTTTTCTACTTCATTGTTTTAAACTCCTTGATATTCTTGAAGTCCCCTTTTCCCCCATACTTTAAAAGTGCCTTGCCCCATTGAGGCCTGCTTTTGTATTGACCTTTAAGCTGATCTCCCAGCTAAATTTTTGCTTTGGAATTTTTCTAGTGAAATTTGGATGTCCCATTACTTTTACTTTCTTTTTTTCTGAATTGGCCACCATAAAAGTTTGCCTTGGTGCATTCAGGTGACTTAGCACTTGTAAACTGCTCTTGCCATGCGAGGTTGCCTTGCAGTGGGGATGCACTTCAGAAAGAAGCTACCAATCCTGGTACAAAGTGCTAATATTGAATCCTGAAACATACTTTCCTAGTTTAAGACAGTTGGTTTTGCATGTTGCTTCCTCAGGCTCTTCATAATACAAAGTGAAACTCTTGAAGCAGCTCTTACTGGATTATATCAGCATACAGCACTATTCTGATGCTGATGAAGCAGCTTGCAATGAGCTAGCTAGGAGTAAACCCACTCAATGCTATGTACTGTACACCATCTTGTTTAACCTCATCTTCTTACTGAGGTGCAAGGATGTGCAGGAATTACTGCTAATTTAGGTGATGCCTCTTTAAACTGAGATGCCATACCTTTAACTTCCCAGTGTCCCAAATAATAGATTGTCCTGAAGCAGCCTATTCAGTGGGGTCATGGTAAGAGAAATAGGCAAGTTTGCAAGCAGAATGGCAAGTCCTGTTTTGTGTTATTGAGGATAAGCTGGAACTGTCACTCTGGAGGTGGAAAGTTGTATGTTTTTAAGTACTGTCTCTGTACATTGTGTGATTATATACTATATATAAAAGAAGGACTTTTGTCTGCCTGTTGTACCCCTTTCCCTGCCTTCCCAGCTGCAAAACAAAGTGAAATAGGTTCTAAGAAAGCTTATCTTTCAAATTCCAGAAGTGTTGAAGCATTTAAACTCCAGTTAGCTAGATGCAGATGGCTCTGTGATGGCATAGGCAAGTGGCACAACTGTTAAATGTTCTCTTGGTGAAGGGCTTAAGTGGGATTTAAGGAGTTCAGAGGCCTTCTCCTAGCCTTATGCACATGGCGAGTTTTATCCTCTATGATTGATGTCTTAAGGCTTTGAACGTTTAAAATCTTTTGTCAAGAGGGTGAATGCTGGAAAGCATAAATGCAAGTTGCTTTGTCTGCAGCACTTTTCTGAAAGTACTGTAAGTTTTTTTTTGTTTGTTTGGTTGCTTGCTTTTTTAAAAGTGGCATTGAAGGACAGGAAGGGTTACTTTGGAAATGATGATTACGTTTTCTGATTCTGCAATGCAGTATCAGCCTTGACAGGAAAAAATTGTTCAAAATGTGCATGTCTAGACTGAATAGGAGGGATCATAAATTAATAATTATATATTTAGGTGCACAGATGTCACTGGGAGTTCTGCCATTAATCTTTGGGCATGTTGTTGCCGTTGCCTCTGAGTGATCAACAAGTGTGATATATATTTAACCTAATGTCTTTAAAAGGCAAATGTAATTTCTAATTGTGTTTTTATAGATGCTGCTCACACACTGCTGGTTATCCCTTTGGAAACTGCAAAATATTTGTAAGAGGATTTCTTGTTACAGTGGCACTGGTGTGCAACCGTAATTGAATGACTTTCTCAGAAATTGGTGCAAGATGCTTAAATAAGGTAGAAATATAACATGAACCGGAGCTGCAAGGGCAGGGCGTTTGGTTTTAATGAGGGTTATTGAAAATTGGCCAACTGAGCATCTGTTCCCATTGTTTGTTCCATGTTTTGTTAGCCAGTATCTTCGGGTCACATAATGGTGTTGGTGTGTGCTGCATCCTCAGTTAAAAATCCCCTGGCATCTGGTCTGTCCCTAGGACTCTTGTGATGCTCCTGAGTGTGCAAACAAGTTTTTCTCCTGTCCTGTATCCTGAACCACTTGATTTGTGCAATGACCTTCATGCCTTGCCCTGCAGTGAGGGAGGTTCTGCTTGTCTCCATTCTCCTTAGCTGAGTCTTTGCTTAGATGGGTTACATATTTTTAAATAGAGTTCTTGCCGTTTCACCCTTTGATAATGTGGGCTGTGCTAGGTTTGACTTTTGCTCTTCACTTAGAGTCTGTTGGATGGTACACTTCCTTAGATCATGGAAGTATTTTCCTGATTCAAAGTGCTCTTTTGCTTCCCAGCAGGAGAAGGAGCTGATCTGATGGAGTTGTGCAGTCAATACCCATTTCCTGTATTCATTAGATGGGTTTTTTTATTAACTCGTGCAGTCAGATCAAATTCGTCTGCATCTGCTGCACAGGGAAGTGTTCTCAGTTTCATTTTGCACATCGAATTCTTCTCTGTATGTGCCAGGGCCAGGCAACCTACGCCATAGCAGCCACAGACAGCATAGAGACACCTTTTAGATGTCATACAGCATCCTTGCGTATCTGCTTAGCTCTGAGCTGGGCAGCAGCTGGGACAGGTTCCCAGCCCCTGTTGTTACCAGAGGTGATCAAAATTGGAAAAAGCAAAATGCAGCTGAGCACTCCTTGCTCCTTGCCATACCCATGTATGATCCCCGGTCCTGCCTCTTAGGGTGCCAGCAAACCAAGCGTGTCGTGTCTTCCAGGGACATAATCTTGCAAAGTTGCATAGTATTATTTAGCTGTAGCTGCGCTCTTACATTCGAGGGTGATTCCAGTAAAGAAGAGAGTGAGTGGTGGAAGGAGCTGCTAATTGGAACCGGCTTTTCTCTGTGAGTTCTTTCTGCATCTCTACTCAGAATTTTTTTGGGTAAGAACAGTCTGCACAGTATTAACACTGAGCTTGGAATTTTTGTATGAAATTCAGTGGAGAAACCACGAGTACACTTCAACAAACAAACATTTAGGGTTCCGGGCTGGATGTTCCAGTTGGCAGTAGGACAAATTGATCTGAAGAGTGTCCCTCTTGGACTCTCAACTCCCTTTATGTCACAGATTGATGGCTCCTCTTTCCTGAGAGTGTCGCTGCATTTACTTTACATGAGCAGCACATGCAGCTCGGAGTTCTGCTGTGAGACACTGCTGAGTCGGTATATCTTCAGATAATGTACAGTTTTCCAGTGCTCCTGAAACCTTCCCAGTCCTTGAATTGATTGTAGAGCAATGTAATCCTGAATGAATATTATTTGACAAACTATGTTGTTCCTGATAGTTCTTCAGTCGGTTTAATGAGAAAGTATGTTCCTTCACATCCTTAATTTATTTTTGTATTATGCCTTTGTGCAGTGATGCAGAGGGGCTGTCAGCTGTCATGCTTCCAGCTCCAAAACCTTTGCTAGCAGTGTTCCCTTTTGTATGCTGGGGACACAACTGGGACAACAGCTTCTGAGGCCATTGCCTACAAATGCCTGCTCGGCCACCGTGGGCCAGGAGAGGTCCAGGCATGCCATTTATGCCATTTCACTCTTCTGTTCCGTGTGTTGTCTCTGTAAAAGAGGGTGTTGTGAATGGCTGGTGTTGCAGGGACATGGCTGAAGGTTGGTTTCTGTTCAAAAGTTGCTATGAAACACAAAGTTCAGCGCTGGATTCTGAGTATTTAGGCAACTGAAGCACTATACGGAATCAGAGGTTTGTCTCAGAATGTTAACATAATGATGATTTTCTTTTCATAGCGATGTGGCCACTTTCATCTTAATTATGGGTTTCTAATTATTTATTTATTTTAGCTCAAGACAATCTTTATGCTTTAGCTTTCCCTCAGTCTAATAACCTCTTTGCAAATGGCTGAGGAAGGAATGTGATATCCTGCTCCCCCACCCTACCCCACCATACACATTCTCCAGATTTTGATAGACTTGTTTTATTTATTTCCAAAATTATATCCGCAGGAAACAAGCTGTTTAAATTCAGATTATGCTGAAGCAAAATGGTCCTGGTATGAGAAGCAACGTGCTGTTTTATGAGCGCAGAGTCCCTTTTCTCATAACTGATTGATAGTAAATATTTTCCTGAAGAATTATTGCCAACCATGAACAGTGCAACTGTTTCACTTTTTTTTTTCCATGCTACTTGCTGTACCAGCCATTGTCTGTAATTAAGATCTACAATTCACAATGCAGACGTTTGCACTTCCTCTGGGTCTGAGCTATTTATAAGACATTTCAGCTGTTCAGAGTTTCTTTTGAGTGTTAAACTATGTGTAAACAGGCTTCTTTAGTCTTCAGTTATGCAAACACTATGGTTGTCATTTCTGCTTCTCTTAGCACCCAAAATGACTTTGTGTGTCAGTGAAGCCACAAATTAAAAAAGAATTACACTTTTTCTTTTTTTTTCTTAAATGAAAAAGAGACTTTGAAGAAATGTTATTATAAAGCTTGCTTGTCGCAAAGCTGTACAGCTTAGGGTCTCAAAGTGTATTCAGAGATCAGCTCTCAAAGCTCCGCAGTAAGGATGGTCATGTGATACGAGAAATCTTGATATGAAGAACAATTTCCAGATTTCAGCCAAATCAGTGGAGATGTTTTTATTTTTTGGATCCCCAGGTTTGGAATTTTGAGAAAGCAAATTGTGTGGTCAGTGAAGCTGAGTTTAGCATATCTTTGAAAGGCTTCTGAATCAGAAACTCCCTCTCAGGTTTGACTTGCTGTAAAGAAAGCTTTTTCATGATGATCAACGTCAGCTGCAACATGTTATCTATGGATGCTTTATACATCATCCCTAAAGGTTTTCAAAAGCAGGCTGGATGGAGTCCTGAGCTACCTGAACTGCCCTTTCAACAGACTCTGCTTTGAGCAGGAGGATGGACTGGAGAGCTCCCAAGGTCCCATTTAAATGGAGCACTGCAGGACAACCCCAAGTATGCAGGTACTGGAGATGTGATATAAATCTATAAAAATGACAGAACATCCTTAATCAGAGTTAATCCTTAATCAGAGTTACCCTACACTTTGATTTCGTGTGTTCTCATATGCTGTGCTTCTACTGCAGACGTTTGCTATGTGATTGATTCTCTGCATAAATAATTGCAGTCCTGAGGTCTTGATTCAGGTTCCACCACATTAAGCTTGTATGGACCATTCACCAGGATAAGAGTACAGGATCATAGAATCGTTAAGATTGGAAAAGACTTCTGAGATCATCTAGGCTGACTGTCTGCCTGCCACCAATACTGACTGCTGGACTGTGTCACTTAGTGCCACATCTATACCTTTCTTGAACACCTCCAGGGATGGTGATTCAGCCACTGCCCTGGGCAGCCTGTGCCAGCACCTAACCACTCTTTCCTTGAAGAAGTTTCTCCTAATACCCAACTGGTAACTCCCCTGGTGCAACGTGAAGTCGTTCCTTCTTGTCCTATCACTGTTACCCAAGAGAAGAGGCCAACCCCCACTTCACTACAGCCTCCTCTCAGGTTGTTTTAGAGAGCAATCAGGTAGGGCTGTTTTGTGATGGAAATACAAAACAGTTCAGAGTCCAAGTCACTGAGGGATTTAATGGTTAGCAGTGGTAAAGGCGAAGAGAAGCATCACCTCTCAAGTAGTCATCTGCAGTGACAGCACCTTCAGAGATGGCAGAGGATATAAACATTACAATCATTACATTACCTAGATATGTCTTCGGTATTTTTCAAAAGCAAGAGGTTAAAAAAGTAGTTTTAAAAATATGTCCAAATCTTGTGCTTAAGCTGGAGGTGTGAAATGCTGCAATAATCATTTCACCTTGTGGCCCATGGTGAGGATGCCATCGGCGGGGCCGCGCGTCACATTTCAGAAGGCAAAATCAGTGCTGAGTTGAACCTAGCAAGAGAGGTGACAAAAAGGAGCCCATCTCTATTGACAGATCCAGATTAATGGGAGGCTCCAATGTCCTTGCTGTTCGGAGCAGACGGGGAGGGGAAATGGCACGAAGCAAGCTCCTCATCAGGCATGTACTGCAGCATTGCCCACTGATGCATGCCGGATCACCCGCACGCAGAGATCACATGGCTCCTCCAAAAGTCAAACGATCAATTCGCCTCGTTTTGGCTCTGTACTTAATGCACAAACAGTGCGATCTGCAGGGCTGTAATTGCATTGTTAGGGCCAAGGAACAAGCCTGTGCCTTTTCAGCAGACAGCTGGCAGGGAAAGAGGCATGTTGTTAGGAAAGAGAGAGGCAAGGCAAATAAAATTACTGCTAACGCTCAGAGATCGGCAGGAGTCCTACTTGCCTAATCTTACCGGTGGGAGCAAGCGGCTGTTGTAATCCAATTATAGCAGCATAAGCAATTTGTTAGACACTCCGCATAATGTAACAATTTCCCAATAAACTCTGACTTGTAATAACGTCGGCAAGAGCCCACATAAATCTGCCCGAATGGTGGGGGCTGGAGCGTTCGGCTGGGGGCTTGTAATTTGTGCCATCAGCACGTTTTGTGCAGCGCGGTGCGGTGCAGCCTTGCAGTGCAGGAATTTTAAGGAGAAAAGCGTGGCACACCCCTCCGAGAGCAAGCCATTAGCCAGGGTCAAAAGAAATGCCAAACAAAGCTGGGAGGGAGGGAAGATCACCCCCAAACTCGGGGCTGTAGCTGATGAGGGTTTAAAAATATTAAAAAGCAGTAATGAAAATTGCGGTGTTTTAAATTACAGCGGGGGGAGGAAGGGGAACTAGAATTACATCTGTTTTGGAGGGGGAGGGAAGAGAATGCCCTCCCTTATATTTAATCCGTTTAAATATTAAAAAAGAAGCTCACATATTGAAAGGGATGCTCCGTGCTTGCAAGACACGGAAACCACAGATCCTGTCCCAAGCAATTCATAATCTACAATGGGAAAAATGAAACCCTTTCTGGTATCCGGTTCCCCTCCCGTTGTCTTTCTTGCAGCTCCTAGCTGGTTTCATGCATGTTGGCACAGCATCTTGATGATGTGTCTGAGAGATAAAACGTAGGTCTAGAACCATTCACTTTGAGCGTGCCCCAGTGAATTTAACTTTTTTGGCACAATGATGAATGTCCCCTCTGGTTCATGCAGATCTACACAAAGAGCTAATCTAATTTAGATATTATTTAAAAGTAAAATCAGTCTGCTCTGTGCTCTGCCTGTCACTCTTGGAGCACACTGCGAGTCACAGCATTGTAGACACCAGTTTAAGGTTTATCTTTAGCAAGATTTAAAGTATCGTATTTCTGTTAATCCTTCTGTTTAGCATTTCTCTTTGCTAAGATGCTGATAGGCAGTAGCCAAAATAACGTAGGTCCCTTTTTATACAGCATGGAGACTGCCAATGGTCCAGGATTTTGTGCGTAGCTTGTAGCAGCACTGCAGTGTAAAAACGCCTGACTTCATGCTGCTAACAATACTTCATTCATTTCTTAGCCATGGGATCTTGTGAGGTTCCAGTGCAGGATGACATTTCTGCTCTGACTCGCTCCCAAGTTGTTGCAGCACGGTGTTTTTTTGTGAGGGAAGAACAGCCTGTAGGACAGAACAGAACCGATCTGAAGAACAGCCTGGTTTCCTTTCGTGCATGGAGCTCCTGCTCTTCATTGCTGGGTTTTGATGTGGGGCTCTTGTGCTTAGCAGAACAAAACCCAAAGAAATGCTCCAGCCCAAAATGTTGACCTTGTGCGTACAGCTCACACCATGCCATGTTTATCTTCACTCTATTACAATATTTCCTGTGTTTTGGAGGTGTATTTATGTGTTGGCCTGTCATATTAGTGCTGAAATGATCTAATTTATTTGAGCAGTAAATAATAGTGGAGATGTTCGGGCAGGCTGCTGCATGGGTAATGCTGCATATTTTGCCCTTCTTTCCGCAGAAGTCAGGTCTATTGTTCTTCCTCGTCGCTGTGTGCCAGCGGGTTGGGATAACAGGCTGAGACAGCGCGCGTTGCCAAAAGTATCCTGATAAATATTTCCTTTCCATGTAACCACACACCAAAAAGTGTGTCTAAGAGGGCAGGTATTCTCTTCGTTCACAGAAGCCGCGTCGATAAACTGCAGCGCTTCTAATAAAGGCACTCAGTGCCTGGGTTTAACTAATGGCTGATTTTCACGGCTTTGACAGTGAGCTGTGTGCGTTATTTTCTCCTGATATTGTAAAAATAATGAGAGCAAATTAGAACAATCAGTTTACCCAGATAGCTGCTGATTGGAGGTGATGGGCAATATGGCAGCGGGTAATCCATCTTCGGGCTCCTGTCACATTAACTTCAGCAGTGTGGAAAAGATCAGGCGGGGCGAAAGGGAATCCTGCCCAATCAGAAAGCCGAAATTAATGAGAAGAGCATTGTTCTGTGATCAACCTTTTAATTAGCAAGAGTGGAGACGGAGGGAGTGATGAAGCTGGCAGCACAGCTGCACAATGCTGGGCATGTTTTTGGCGAGGGGGAGGAAAAACACGGGTTTTAAATTACCCCTTCTGTGCTCCCTGTACACCGGCAGTGTGTCTTCATTCGAAACCCCTTAAAAGATCTTAATAAACAGCCGCATCCAGGTTAATATTGCAAACGTGGCTGTTACTAATGAGTAGCTTAGAAGTAGGTCCTTTCGGGGGTCATTTAGGAAAACGTTGATCACTGTTTAAGGAAGAAAAAAAAAAAAGAAGGAGAGAGACGGGGTTTGGTGTTGGATTTAAAGTTTCACTGCATCAAGGAAAGGAGAGGAGGGAGACGGATAAAATTAGAGTAAGGGACTGCCTGTTTTATTACTGCCCTCCTTATTTAGTATATGTTTGAAATAAGATTCCTTGGCATATATTTGCAGTGAGACTCCTTAGTTAAAAATACTATGCATGCCGTGCCTCTTTCAGCAGCAAAAAGGAGCAGAGTGCAGATACTGCACTGCTTTCCTGCTGCTCCTTTCTTTGGCTGCATTTTGGGAGGCTTTTTTGGTAGTTTTTTTGCTCTGGTATTTTTCAGTTTATTCACTTACCGACAAGTTGTAATTTGAAAGGTTTGGCAGCTGTTTGCTGAGAAGATTGACTTGATTGTTTTCTTCCTAGAGGTTTGATAAAACAGCAGTTTTCTCAAATACAGTCTAAAAGCAGAAACAGTAATTAATGATTGTCAGCTCTGAACGAACAGCAGTCTTTCAAAAATAGGTAATTTGTAAAGGGAAAAAATACTGCGGAGGAAAGAGTGGTGTTAGGGGGTGACTTCTGGGAAGGAAAATCAGAAATACTATGAAACAGCATTTGTGTTGGCAGTGCACAGGAATCCAGCTGATTAACACAGTTCGTGGTTGTCTTTCCTTGCTCTCTGCATTGTGTTTTTCAGGCATTGCCTCTCCTTCCCTGTAGTTTCCAAAGAAGCTGTGTTGGCTGCGGAGCGAGGCTGTGCTGCACACGTCTGTGCTGCTTTTTGTTCCTTTTTCTCGTTAGGACACTTAAGCAGGCTGCCTTCGGTGCCAGGCGTCCCACTTTCTGGCACGGGAAGGTGGTGTAACCATTGCGGCTGGCAGTTCTGCCTGCGAAGGATGTCTTATTTTCCTTTATAAGGAACAGGTTCTCCCATTTAACCTTTTGAAGTAAAATTTTATTTCTCCCTCAATCTGATTCCCCGCTCCCTCCCTCCGGCCTGAGGCAGAAATAAAGTTTGGTGTGGGACAGAGGGTATTTGCTAAAGGAACAGCTGCTCAGTATTTTGTTTTATTCGTGTTGTTTGTTCTGTGCCTCAGGCTGTATTTATTGCATGCCTTTCAAGCCCTGGTCAGAATATGGAAATACGAACTTCCTCCTGGGGATTTCCCTGCAGTCTGAGTGCTTCACAAGCCTTAATTAATCCTCCCCATGTTTCATGGGACCAGGGCTGGACTCACAGCATCCTTTTTTTGCGGAAGAGTTCAAAGTTACTCTTACAACTGAAATCTAGGGATGAAATATTCGTAATAAGCAGTGAGGCCTAACAGGAAGTTTATTAGATTAGGAATTATGGCTCCAGATTTTGAGATACCTTTTGTCTTTGTCATATCATGCTTTTCCATCTCAGTTCTTCTGTCTGTGCAATAATTTTGCTGAATATTTCCTTGCTTGACGTTTGGGGATCTGGAAGTGTGATACCAGTTGAAGGGTGTTTTCTGCTTGAGCACTGCTTGTGTTTATATACACCTAATGCTGATTTGGGCCCTGCTCCTCCGATACCTTCTCCGTTCCCAGGTCTGTGTGCGTTAGCCATGGGTCTTGGGGACCTGGTGCCTCCCAGCTACCAATGGTTGCAGACAGATTTGCAATCAAATAGAATATTTCTAGGAGGCAATGGCAGTATTTATGAAAAAGTGGTCATTTTCTAAAACACATGTTTATTCTTGTTGCATAAACCACCAAAAGATGTCAAAGCCTTCCTCCCCCCCTCCCCTCCACTTTTAATAAAACAGAAAACCCAGTAAATTGTTCCACAGCTGCTGAAATCAGTTTGTCAGTTCCCTAAGAGATTCCCTTGTGGCCTGAAAACCAAATGGCAAATTCCTGCCCCAAAGTAATTCTACTGCAAGAGAATAAGAGGGGAAAGGCAACGTGCTGCGGAATTCACCGGCTCCTGACACCTTAAGTATGGAGCTGCTACCGTGACTCTGTAATGGGATGTCCTAGCATGGGGCATAATATCAGAATGAATGTAAATATGCCACGTGTGAATTAATAGGCAGCCTGCGGACTGGTAGTGTTGACATACATGTTAAAATGAACATGCAGCAAATCTTAATTCTTTATTAACCTAATGCATTTTTTTCCAGCTGCTGGTCAGATTTGGTACCTGTCTGATTTTGTCAATTTTAGAAGTTCTTGGTAGTTTTTAGAGCCCTGTTTTCAGTCAGTTTTATTTAAAATGGCTTATGTATTCTTCCCATTCACTTGTTTGGGTTTTACTTTCTCTCAGTTTTCCCACTCCTTCCCAGTGCTCTCCCTGCCCTGTGCCCTGCACTCTGTGAGCTGTTTCAGGCTGGGGGATATCGGTCTCTGGATGTTTTACTTTACCTCTGTAGCTTGATCATGTTGGAGCTTTTCTTCACGTGTACAGTGTTGCTGCTTACCATCATATCTTCCTCGGGCCCTCCCTGAAACACTCCTTATGTGAATGTAACTTCCTGAACATCGGTACCAACACAGAAGGGAGCTCCTTAGAAGGCAGGATGCCTTCTCCTGTTAAGCTGGTGGTGGGCCGACCCACACAAAGGACTTGATGTGCAGCCTCGTCCCCAGACAGTGCTGTCTGTGCTCTGAGAACAGAGCTGTACTGACCTGTGCCATCTTTTAAGGAAGCCATCCTTACCCAGTCCCCCTGGGAACTGGTACCAAAGTGACCCCAAGCAGGATGCTAGGCTCCATGGATCCTGTGCCCACCCATGTGCTTCCTAGAGCCTTACACTTGGTGCATATATGCAGAGAAAAAGCACACATCTACTTTTTATATACAGTCTCTCTTGTGTGCTTTGTTCAGCACAAAAGTCTTTCTGGATGCTATTTTTGAAGCCTGCTTTTATTAAATATTAGAATATTTCCTACCTCCAGGTAAAATCTCTCTGTGTTGTGCTTGTTTCAGTTACCCATTTCTCTCTGTTTTTAGCAAGACAGGTTTGCCTCAAAGACAAATCATTCTGTGAGCTTAACTATTAAGTTTTTAACAGGCAAACGGTTATTTGTAAAGTGCTACAGAATATCATTTCTCTTTAGCAAGATTATAAAACCTTACCCACACTAATGAAATCAATACGTGTATTGAAGTCCTAATCCCTAAAACATTTCTTGCAGTTCCCATGAAGGTGGGGATGGGGATGTGTGAACTTTCAGGCTGCATGGGTAAGTTGTCAGTCAGGAAATGAGAGCAGCTCTGTTGAGTCTGCGATCTCATCTCCTACAGTAATGTTTAATAGAATAAAACCTTGGAGAATGGAGAACTTGATTTCTTACCTTCAGTTTATTTCCAAATATGTTACTGTCTTTACTTTCTGGCTGTTTGTCCCCTCAGTAACTAGTTTGGATCAGGTAATGACAATTAGAATCCTTGCTAATGTGAAAGACCAGATCAGCAGCCTTCAGATGCTGTCCTGCACTGGGTCACATTTACCTTCTGAGTTTCCTGATAAGTTAAAGAACTCTTCTCATGTTGGACCTGAAGTGGCTTAGTGTAATTAGTATGGAGGTCAGACACTTGCCTGTCAATCAGTTTCTTGCAGCAGGCCAACATCAGCTGGCAGGACAAGTTTTGATCCTGCTAGTCATTAAGAATTGATTAGGAGTCATGCTGGTCTCCAGCTAATACCTGTCTGAGTTTGCTCCTTGTGGTTCTGATAATATTCATGAAATTTGTGAAAGTGTGGGAGTGTATGACAGATATCCATTGCAACCTATACCCAGATCAGCTAAAGGCAGAAGCTAGCAGAAGACAGCAGCAAAGTTGAAATGTGTCTTTTCTTCTCATTATGGAGACAGTAGGCAGTTGTCCCTTGAGACAGTAGAGTTCACAGTCACTGCAGCTCACTGCCCAGCAGGTCACAGCCTAATCTTCTCAGTCAGTGGTGAGTGAGTTGAAGGTATCTCCTCCCTAATCCTCCAGCAGAAGTGCATACATAGCAGGGACTCTAGGGTCACTTGCTTTACAACCTGCCAGATCCCATCGTCATCTTACATCCAAACATGACATGAACAAGCAGCTTAAGGGTTTGCCCCACGTCCTGTGGGAGTTGTGAAAGTATGAAAAGAGACCTCCTCTGTTCCTGTGTAATACATTTGTTATAAACACATCAGAGACTAGGAGGGGTACCCTGTCAAACCAGCTACAGTCACAGTGGATACAGCCTTGGGGCTCTCTGAGGTTATCTGTGAATCTCCTGGAGCTGAGACAGATGGATAAAAACATACTGGAGTAGTTTTCCCGTGTATCTATGGAACTCAGCAGTTCAGCACCTAGTGGGAAGGGTGTAGGTTGGACACTTCATAAATCTCAGGTATGCTCAAGCTCAGATTGAAAATTGACAGCTGTTTTTCTGGCTGATGCAGTGGCCTATCATCCTTGATAGAGGAATCAATATATCTTTGTATATTTAATAGAGTCGAATCCATGGTCTCATCTGTGTTCTCTACTCACTGAAGGTCAATTTACTCAGTTACTAGTCAACAAGTCTGCATCTGTGCTGCCTCAGATGATGTGTGAGCTGTAAGGTGGTGAATGACCTCCTGCACAACAGGATGTTTCCTGGTTTCTATCATCCTACCTACTGGGACCTCAGCTCAGTGGTTCCAGCTCCCCGCTCTTGCAGGTACTGTGTTGTCCCTTTGATGAACTCACTGAGCTTTATTTTACAACCAGTTGAAGGTTGGACTTTTTTTTTCCATTCTGTTTCCACTGGAAGATCATTCCCAGCTCAATAGTTCTGAACACTGGAAGTCTTCTCCAGGCTGCCGAGTTAGCTTGCTCATAATGGGATTGTAGCTTTGGTTCTTCTGCTTCTTTATTCCTTCAGTTTTAGAAACCCCTTCCCTTTTTATGTTTATCCCTGTATGGTTATTGGAAGAAATCATACTCTCTTTGTGTTTATTTATTAGGATGAATTGAATGGGATTGTCTTCATTTGAAAAAGAGGGAAGAGTAGTGATGAAGAGCATCATGCTCTCTTCCAAACACTCTGTCTAATAATTGTCCTAAACTTTACTGTAGCAATTAATGCTCACTTTGCATGCAAAGATCTAATTCTGGCTGATGTGAATGTATAGTTTCACTGTTGTATTAAAGCAGTGACGCAACCTTCAGTTCTTAAAGGAAAGGAAGCTTGGGCAAGTGACTCCATACTTCTTGTTCCTGTCTGCTGTTCCAGTCCCTTCATTCTCCTGCAGCGCTGTTCTGCCCTTTGCAGCATTCAGCAAATAATCTTTGCCTGGGTTAGATCCCACCAATAGTCACTGCCACTAATTGGCAAGTTTTAAAATTGAGAGTTTTCTCAGAGGGAACCTAGATTGTGAAATAACTCATGTTGTGCAGTAAAACAAACTGTTCCATATTTTCCTTCATGTATATTTAACACAATCTATAATTTACAAAAATAGATTCAAATTAGTCTGCCTGCAGAAGCTCATATCCAAGATAACTTCAGCAGGGCAGGCAGTCCCTTGTTGCATGTGACTGACGGGCTTAGCTGAGGCTGCAGCTTGGAAGCAGACAGCAGTACTCACTGTACAGATTGCTGAACCTTATTGTTGAGGAAAATTAAAAATGAGCAACCAGATCATTGCTCTCACAGACCTGGAAGTAGCATTTCAAGTAGCTGCAATTACTTGTTTTACAGTAATAATGAATCTTGACAGATAAGTAGTCCATACATGCTCAGCTCACAAAGTAGTTTGAAGTTAGAGAATGGAAAGGGTGCTCTGCGCAGCCAGGCCATGTGGGCTCTGTGTGCAGGAAGCAAACCTGCCTTCGTGGTAGAAGTAAGCCCTGAAGTTGTGAAACATGATAGGTCTTCCTAGTTGTGTGCACAGGTTCAGGTTTGACTTTCTTCTCCTATGCGTCCCTCCTCTTGCTGCACAACACAAAATGAAGCCCTTTGCAACGGTGGCTGCAAACTAAACTAAAATGCACGATTAGACTAGTGCAGCATTGTCTTTTCTGACCCGCTTCTGTAATTGCTTTTGTGTTTAGACAGAGTTCCCCTGTATAATACCTATTTAGGTGAAAATAAAAGTGAAAAAAGCTGAACAGCTATGCTATGAAAAAACTAGATTGTTGATTAAGTAAGAATGGTAATTTCTCAGTCAAAAAAAGAAAAAAAGCCCTCTTTCTGTCAAATAAACCTTCCTTACAAGTCTTTGATTGTAAGTAATAAAAATGTTGCTTAATTAATGCCAGTTATGTGCATGCATCGTTTTCTTTTAAGTCCCTGGATTTTACAAATATGTGTAATTCTGTGGAATCAGGTTGTTCTCCTGCCATGTTAGTTTAGATTTGCCAGTCATGTGCTTGATAGCAATTTGTAATCTCAATTCCTAGACAGGTTGCAGTGCAAGTGTTAGAAGACTCTGAAGATGACTGGGCATCACAGTCTTTTTTTGCTTAAGACCTGAATTTTGCAGTTGGTAAACAGCGCACCCTTTCCATTCTCTGACTTCAAACTGATTTTGTGAGCTGAGCACGTATGGACTGCTTATCTGTCAAGATTCATTATTACTGTAAACAACTGCAGTTTGTAAAATTGCAAACTTCTAAAACCAAGTGCAGAAATGTCTGGAATATAATCAGCTGCAATTCAGAAACAACATACGTTGTAACAGAATCAACAGGTTTTGGCAAAATTTGAGTGGCTGGATGGACAGAATGGAAGGGTGAGATCAGCAATCCAAGCAGGGCAGTATTTTGGATACTGCATGCTTTCAACTTGCAAAACCAGAAGAGCAGGCAGATCTGCAGTGCCCCTTGGAAGAGTCTGGTATTTCATTATTGCAAAGAATGAATAATTGAAAAGCAAAGGCTTGTGAAGCCCAGAGTTGGAAAGCTTTAAAAAGTAATTCTCTGTAAAGTGTCTTTAAACTGAATTTTAGATTTCGTGTATAATATATGAAATACATCAGCATCAGACAATTCTGTTTTGATTTTGGCCAAAACCTAAACAGGATTTTCCAAACACCTGGGGTGTATAGGTGAGCACTGACTTGAGGATTGTCAGATGAGAATCATGGCATCACTTAAGCTGGAAGAGACCTCGAGGTCTGACTTGAGCTCGGAGTGGGTCGGCATTGGATTCATTACAAGGTAACCTCCACTCTTAGCAACATGCTTCTCCCAAGGTTTGCACACACACAACTTCTGCTCTACAATTTGAGGGGTAAGTCTCCTGTGGCACCCGCAGACCTATGCAGTAGAGGCATGCAGCTGAGTACTGCTCAGCCACATCATTGACTGGGCTGCTCTGAGGCAGTCTTGCTATCCCTCTGCATGCCTTTCCACTGGTGTTCGATAGGTCAGATGACTGCTGTCATGCTCTCCTGCCGCATGGGAGAGGTGTGGGGAGCAAGCAGAAGTTGCCAGTGCTTTTCTCCAAGTCCTCTTAAGGGGATAAAAGAAACAGTGTCAGATGCCATCTGTACCATGAGAGGGAAGGTCTGGGTGCCAGGATCTGGGTGCAGAAGCAGAGCAGTACAGAAAGTTCGGCCTGGAATGGCAATGACAGCTGTCAGCTGGGGCTGAGGGACACGGGCAGGTTATGCCAGGAGGTTTGCGTAGTTTTTGTCAGGTGCTTCTGTCATCTCCTCGGCTCTGATTACTTCTAGTCCTTCTTACTGGACTTGTCAGAGAAGTGGAAATGTAAGTGGGATAGCCTAACATCCTATTGTGTTTCTTCGTCTCAGTCACATACTAATATTAAAATTACAAACTTCTAAACCCAAGCAGTGTTCAGAAGTCCCCTGGTGGTTAAATACTGAAATTGCTCCGGTAAGTAAAGAAACTAAAGTGTGCCCACTCTAGGGCATTTGTGTGCAGAGAGAAGATTTGTTTCCATATTTGCATTGATTTTAAGATGGGTAGATGGGTGCTGTGGCTCACCTTGTGAAAACTTAAGGTAAAGCGTTTTCTTGATGTGCACAAATTTTGATCTTGCTTTGAAAGGCCACAAAAATTATTTGTCTGGCTGCATTTTTTCCTAATAGATGATGTCTAGACCCTGCTAACAGGTCTTTATTTTTTAAGGGTCAAATGTGTTTGCCAGCACTGGAGAAGAGAAGGCTCTGGGGAAACCCAGTAGCAGCCTCTCAGTATCTGAAGGGGGCTGTAAGGAAGAAGGGGATAAACTCTTCAGCAGGATCTGTTGTGACAAGACTAGGGGAAATGGTTTCAAACTAAAAGAGGGGAGATTTTGACTGGATATAAGAAAGAAGCATTTTACAGTAGGGGCAGTGAGGCACTGGCACAGGTCGCCCAGAGAGGTGGTGGCTGCCCCATCCCTGGAGACACCCAAGGTCGGGCTGGAGGGGCTCTGAGCACCTGGTGGAGCTGTAGGTGTCCCTGTTCAGTGCAGGGGACCTGGACCAGATGGCCTTGAAGGGTCCCTTCCAACTCGAATGATTCTGTAACGATGGATGTTTGCATGTGGGCAGTGAGGTGTGCTGTAGTTCAGCTCTGTTGCTTCACCAGGTACTTTCCACACAGTGGCCTCCTTGGACTTCACCAGCATGCAGCCTTGCTGTGTCTCTGTGTGACTTGCATTAGGACACATATATTTAACAGGAAACTCATGAGAAGCAGAGGAGTGACTTGCCTACGGCAGCTCAAGAAGGCAGCAGGAGAGTTAGGAATAAAACTGAAAAGGCTTGGCTCCCATTTTCCTTTCTCAGTTTTACTTCGTACTGCCAGCTTTCAGTTTATCAAGAATTAATAAGTAATAACCTGTGATTAAAAAGGCCTGACACTCTTTCTGTCATTAGATGTTTCTCTGTCTTCAGCATTGTGCAGAACTCAGCAGGGTTACACCTTTTGAGTTTCACTTAAGCTGAGTTGTTCAATATTTAATGCTGAAATAGAAACACCTAATTCACAGCTGTAGGCGACCTGTCAGCTACACTGGGATGTTTGTCAGCTGCAAGGTAGGGCGAGGAGGCAAGACTTTCTTACGTTGTGAAAATTGAAAATTTCAGCAACTTTTTCATTTAATTTCTTGCTACGTTTCACATTCTACATACAGCTGACATGAAGATCCTTCAACTGGTCCTAAATTACATTTTAAAACAGAACAGTTAATTATAGCAATCCGACTATTTCTAATTGGTTACAGAGAGAAATTCTTCTGACACTTGTTTCTCCTGAGCTTCAGACAAACTGGTGGATGTATTCTTAATTATTCATGTGACAGCGGAAAGTAAAGCAAATGAAAATAATGGACTGCACCACCCAGGGTTGGTTTGGATGAGATCATGCAGTCACAGCATTGAATCTATGGCTCTTCTGTTTGGAAAGTGCTAGAGGGAGCTCTAACCCGTGATGTAGGGAACAGGAGCAGTGTCTGTCCGGCTTGGTCCCTGGTAAATCTTGAATTCTCAATATTTTTTTGTATCAGAAGGTTGTGTTGTGTTTTTTCTGGGTATGATCCTGAATTGACTCCTTGCATTTTTCGAGCTGAGAAGATGCAAATAGTGTGTTTTCAGGTATGCAAACACTACGCTCAGTCTTGGCTGCTGTGAGCTCCCTGAATATACAGGAAACAAGCAAGCACTGCGATGTTTAACAAATAACATACAGTGGTAAACTGTAACATTCACATACACTTGTTTTCAGAAAGGAGGACAATTCTTACAAATTAACGGGAAAGGAATGCTCAGAAGTGGGATGAAAAGAAGGATAAGCCTCTTGTTGTAGAAAGGGAAATGGAGGTAGATTGAGACTATTCCCACTGCTTGCTCATCTCCTTAAAAGAAGCCACGGAATCATACCTTTGTGTGAATGGTTGAATGTTACATGAGAAATGCAGAGCAGTGAGGGACCAGATCAGACTCACTGTCCTGTTTTGCCCCATATTACTGGGATGTTTGCGTTGCTTGTATATTTCCACAATCCTTGTGTAACTGAGTCTGTTCTAGGCAATGAACTATCGGAAGACTTCCTCCCTCCTCTAACTTGAGGGTTTTTCTGGAAGCTTGTTGGCAGCTGAGCAGTGAGACATGAAAGGATCCCTTGTGCCACAGCCTGTGACTCAGGATCTGGGCTGTGTGATCTGAGTGCAGCTGGTAGGGATAGTCTGCTCATCTCTGAAACCAACCAAATACACCTTGCTGTTCTGGTCAGAGCTGTTTGCTTGGTGTTGCTGAGGGTACTGCTTCGTGCCTTTCTTCTCCCATGTACATATGGTTACCTTCTAGCTTAATCCAGCACAGTGCAAGGTGTGAAAATATAGAATTCAATAGAGGATGTCTGTAGCTTGTGTTTTGGGAGACTTGCTCAGATAATAAATCTCTTACCACGTATCAACGAAGCAGCTTGAGGTACAAAGTCGCAGGAAGCTTTACGCTGAGATAACACCACCTGGAGGTCTCCAGTCCAACTGCCTGTTCAGAGGAGATTGCCTTCACAGCCAGCTCCGTTTGCTCAGGACTTCGACCACTTACGTTTCCCTCTCATAACAACTAAAGTTTTGGTTGTTAGCACTTGTGCCTGTTGCCACTTTTTCTCTCGTTACGCACTTCTGAACAGATTCCATCTCACCTTCCTCTGTAACTTCTCATGGGATACCCTCAGCCTTTTCCAAACCAAACATCCAGCTTCCCTAGCCATCTTAGTGCTCTTTCTTGGGAATCACCCCAGTTTGCCAGCAAGGTAACACTTGCCAGCAAGGTTAACGTAACAGCTCGTCTTGAGAAGGCACTACTTATTAATGGGTGAAAATTGCAGAGATATCTAGAAGAGACTGTAGGAGGCTAGACGAAAAGTCTGTCTAGGTGTTTACTGGCCAGCTTTGACACTGTGCAAAATATTTGCCCCTGTTTGTTGCAGAGGAGTTGGACTAGATGACCTTTAAGGGTCCCTTCAGAATAAAACAGTTATATAATTCTGTTTCATGGACTTACTTTCTTACAGCTGCCTCTTTGATGGCTGCCAGCAGCAGGAGTGTTGGTGTCAATGAGTGTGAACCCATTAGATGTCCTCTTCTAGACCTGGCTGTACTGGTAGAAAAGAACACCACACAGCCTTTGTCTGGCTGCTGCAGGTTGCTGCCCTCCAGGATCTGTCAGCAAAACTGCAACCCTGCTTTCAGTTAAGATGAGGTGTTTTAGCTTAGACAGTTTAAATAGCAAGTCTTTGCTAACAAGCTTATTTTGACTGAAATAGGTTAGGCAGTGCTCATGCAGCCATCTCTGCCAGCAGATCTAAGGAGTGTGTTTGTAGTGCGACCAAGCATTGTTGTGACAGTTGCCATTCTGTAGATCACTGCTGCATTTTCGTTTGTTGCATATCTTGGTCATTGGGTGCCTTTGTGCCCTCTTTGTTAGCGGTGGCAGCGTGCATCTCCAAGGCGGCTCTTGGAAAATAATGCTGTGTTCAGCTGTGTTCTCTTGGATGAGCTATTTTGGTGGGCTTTTGTTCTTGATGATAAAAGCTTTACATAGAGGATCATAGCGTTTTGAAAATCTCAGTAGCTCTACTGAATGCAGACAGAATTATCTTTTAGGTTGTTCTCTCCCTCAACTTGTGGGTTCTTCCCACTGGTGTAGTCTTCAGGCTTTAGCCACGGTTTGAAACTCTTTAGTCCATCTGCCTGTTCCTGGCTGCTTTTCTCTCTGAGTTCAGGGAGTACTTGGAGCAAAAAGAAAATCAACCATAAAGAAAAACTTCGCTCAGGCAGTAAATCATGCTTGGATGTTTTTAAAACAGAAGCAACTGTTCTAGAAAACTATGAAACTGCTGCTTAGAGCATAGCTTATGCCTTTCCCTGCCATAAACGAGCCCTTTGCTGCTGCTGGCCATTACCCAATGACTTCAGTAGACTGGTTCTCCAAGTGATAATGTGCATGTTCCTTCCCTCCATTAACAGTAATAACATATAATGGTCCCAGCAGTTCAACATAGGTTCTGGTAGCCATTCTGAGAAAGAATTTCCTTTGGTGACTTCCAGTGAAAAGTGGTTTCTTACTACTGTAGTATCTGCTTTGAAACTGGTGTATGATCAGTGTATACCTAATGAAACGATCACTTTAAGAGTGACAGTGGCTGCTCCTCCCTGCCCCATATGTCTAGATTTGCATTCGGTCAGGGATCTTAGTTTGGGAAAGTAACATATGCCAGTGCTGTGCTGATGCAAGCAGATTTCTCATCAGTGCTTGTTATTTTCAAAGGCAACTTGAAGATAAGGGAGGAGGAGGAGAGGGACTCCCAATTCACATCCGTTGCTGGCATCAGAGAAATTTTATTTTGGAGATTTTTACCAGCACTTAAAATCTAGATGGGAGACCTATATCAAAGGAAAGTTTACAATAGGAGCTACGAGATTCCAGACAATTAAACTTTATTAGTCTGTCTGAAACATTAACTATTATCTTAAAAGAATAGTTTTTTAATCTCCTCTCCCTGTTGCTGTTTACTGTGTAGCAGTGTGGGAGGGGAGCAGCTTCTCCAGCAAGGTGTTATTGCAGTTTGTACAGCCGCTGTGCAAGTGCCCATGGCTGAGTCCTTTCTCCCCTGTCCCTGGAGAGAGCCAAGGCGTTTCCTGTTGGGGTGTCTCTGGCTTTCTCTGGCCCTAAAACAATGCAGCATTCTCCTTCTTCTGTGTGTGAGGCCATATCTGTAGCCGGGTGCCCTTCAGGCTAATATCACATCGTAGGCACTTGGATGGTACCTCTGAAAAAGATTGCCCCCCCCCAGATTTCAGCAAGTGTGGCTGGTTGGGCTGCTGTGTCCAGTGTAATTCCAGTGATCTTTCATCCCGATGGATCCTTTCGTATCGAAGTTCTTTTCTGAAGATGTTTGGAGGCCAGGTGTGGGCAAGCTGCTAAAAGTCACGAACTGGCGAAACTGTGAGGTCTCTAAGTGTCTGGGGGGCTGCTAATTTCAGTGTGAGCGTGTATTTTGAATTTTCTCTTGAAAATGAACGGTCGTGATGCTGCGGTTTCTTTCATGGTGCTTTCTTTTGACTCTCAGATGTGATTGATGATCATCTGCTTCTGAGTTCTGTTCGTTTTTCAGAATGTTGTGGTGAGCTGTGCAGCGTGGAAACTAATTCAGTACTGAGCGACTCAGCCTGTGTATGTGCTAAACCCATGGTTAACCTCACAGAGTCTGTTATGCGAGATGGAGGCAGACGGAAACGGGTAGATTCTAAACTGAGCTTTTAAGATAAAAGTAAATGGAGTGAGTTGTTAAATGACCTAAGATTGTAGTTTTTCTGTCAAGTCAAACATCAGAAAAGCAGATTTGCTCTGCAGAGGAGAAAAGCGAGGAGCTGCTGCCCTTCTTGTGCCATACAGGTGCTGTGGCAGGAGAGGTCCTGCTCCTTATGGGGAGACTCTTACCCCACTTCCTAAAACAAGGCAGCTCTGCCATAGGGAGCTGCATTAAGGAGCTACGACTTCCATCCTCTTTGCTTATCCTTGGCGATCTGGGAATCTGTTCTGCAGCATTTGGCAATTACGAACCTAAAAAGGAAGAAACCAGCCATAGAAACTGAACCTGTATCCTGTTAATTATGCTGTTACTGCCTTCAGGCATGCTAACAGCCCCCTTCAACAGGACTCTGAAATACTGGCTCTGCCTTGTAGGATGGAGGACTGGCAGCGGTTCTCAGCTCCATTTCAGTGTTTTTGTTACATTGCTCCATTGGGGTGGCACTGAATGCTATGGGCAGGAGCAGCTTCACAACTACATGAGTGGCTTTGAAGGAGCTGTGCAGTGTTCTGGGGCTACAAGCAGCTTTACAGGCATCACCTCAAAACATCTCTCTACCACTTGGAATTTTTAATCCCCTGCTTTTCCCACACAGCTTCCAGCATGCTGCAGAATTCCTGATCTTTCTTTGTGCTGCTGCTGCAACTACAGGTTTCATGTCTGGTTTCACCGCTGTGGTTTTTTTAATGGGGTTAATTGTGGGCAACATTTGGGATGTGTACACTGGTGTGGCTTTGCTTTCATTGCAAAGTTACCTTCTGCCCCTGTTATGGCCATACACCTGCACAGTACCTTTCTTTGTCATCCCATTGCTCGTTTTTCCCCCCCAGTGTCTTTTATCTTGTGAGTGAAGTTTGAACAGTACGCAGAAAGTTAACTGCCTGGAGTCTTTTAAATATAAGTAACACGCACCCAGTAATAAGCTGTTGGTTGTTTTTTTGCTGCCTGCAAAGAAACATAAACACAGCGCTCATTTCTGGCAGGTTTTTACTGTCAGAGTTTCTCCTATTATATTTATCTTACAATTTGCCAGGGGGTGAAGTTATTAAGTTTTAGCAGCAGCCATCGATCAAGTTCACAAGTTAACACGATAAAGGCTCTGTGCCGCTCCGATCCGGGAAAATGATGATCCTCACTCGGTAATTAACTAAATGAGAAAGTTAAATCTTACTTGAGAGCTGGGAGAGATGAAAGAGAGGTGTTTGTCAGTTTCTCAGTGGAAATTAGAAGCAGTTTTCTGCAATTCCCTAAGCTGCTGCTCTGTCATATTTTACATAAGCACTGGGAAAACGTCTTGTAATTAGTGCTGTCATGGAGGATTTTTTTTGCTGAAGGATGTTGGAATAATTCATTAGATTATCAAGAAAGGCTTGTGTCCTGAAATGATTAGCACAGTGAAATTTAAACCATTAACGATAACAAGTTTAGAGCTTGCTGCAGTGCAGAGGCACCCGGGGTATGTCTGTGCCTATTTCAATCATTTCTTATAATTAAACATTATGTCCTCTTTTTTCCTCCCCTTCACTAAGACCCATCCAAAATTCCTGTTAAGGTGGCTCTGTCTAGATGAGCGGCTTAACCGTGGCCAGCAACACAAGCAGCTGGGTATGAGATACTGTAGCTGCCAGTAAGCAGTAGGAGCCGCCTGTCCAGGTCCGAGCTGCAGTCCCTGTGAGTATGGAGGGAGGGGAGGAAGCCCAGCATGGGCCCTTGGTACTGAGTTGTCCAAGGGAGGTCCTTTCATTTGGTCTGGAGAGATGCTCAGTGCTGACCTCGTGACATCTCTTGGTCGTGTTAGAGCTCCAGCTTGAGGACGTCTGGAAGGTTCAGAAGGTCCCAAACCTTGCTGGGGTCATTTAAGCTGCACGTGATTTTTCTGTCTCTCTTTTTCTTAGAAGAGTTTTCTTACATCAAGAAATGTATAAACTAAATTCACCCATGCTGTGGAAAGTGCCTTAACAAAATCCTCTGCAATGACTAGAAGATATAGTGAGGACTTTTTCAATTAAAAAAATGTGATCATTACTAGGTTTTGACCACTGCTGTGGGTTCTGACCATTACAGTGGGCTGTGAAACACAGTGCCCATAATGCCATCAGAGAACTGTGCTGATCCTTATTGTGCTTTAGAAGGATTCTTAGTCCCCTCTACTGATCAAAACAAAAAATAACCTTGGTTGTGGGTTGCAGCTGTAATATACCATGGCTTTTGTGTCTACTATGCAGAATAGGAGATTTATCTAGGCTTTGTTTATCTGTGTTGAAATATGGCACCTTGCTATGGTTGCAAACCATTAGTTAGTTAGATTGAATTCCTTTCATATATTAGTCCTCTTTTACTTTGCAGGGCATACAAATATGCTTTGTGTTAAATGTAGCCATTTGGAGAAAGGCTCTTGTAATTACAGGCTGCAGTGGAGCACAGTACGTAGATCCTTGAGCTAGTACCAGCCTGAGGCAGCCAGTCCTCTGGGTTTCCCAGCACAGCTCACAGGCTCAGGCACACCAGTGCAGGACTTGTTGGTTGCTCTTGCAGAGAAGTTGCCACTGGGGAGCCTGGAGCTGACAGGCACAGTGGAGCTTGCACCTTCATTGTACACAAGCTTTTGCCCTGGCTGCTTATTCTTCTTTGCCACTTTGGGAAGTGAAGCCCATAAAAAGCACAAGTACAAACGTTGCATTTGAATGCCTATTTAACATAGCAGTGTGTCCTGCTTGCAGGTCATTGCTCACTTCTTTGGGTTAGGTCTGCTGCTGTGCCAGGAAAAGGAACTGTTGAAGAAGAGACCATTGTGTGCTGCAGGAAATAGAATCTGATTTGTCATGAACTGCAGCTGAACAGAATGGTTGAGTCATCAGGGTTTATTAGAAAGCTAAATGAATTCTCTTGCTGCTTGTAACCGGTACCTCCCCAGTGTTTTAATGATACAGATGCTGGATGTCATTGTAGTGTCGTTGCTTTTTTTAATAACAGACCTTTTTCACTGAGCTCCTCAGTGGATTTTCAGGAATCTTCAAATTGAAATTTTGGAATTTTCTTCTTACCCTTAGCTGCAGATGGTCTGGGCGATCACAGGATTTTGAATCCTGCAGAGCTGGGGTATTCCTGGCCCGCACAGTCCTTCTGGTCCTTGGTGTAGGGACCATGGGAGCCCTGGACATGCTGTGGTGGCCTTGGGTGTGCTTCTTTCGATGGGAAACTTGAGCAGGCAGGGGCGCTGACGATGTCTCAGGTTTCTGTGATCAGAATGTGGCTGAAGTAGGACACGCACACCTAAAAACACGTTGTACTCCTGTCTGCTAGTTCAGACATACAAACACACACAATGCTTTTCTTAGCAGATCTGCAACGTAAGTGCAGAGTTTGTCTTCAAGTTACAAGTGTTGGTCAGTCGGCTCTTTAATTTATTCCTTCCCACCTCAGAGGCTGTATTTACCTGGGACCCAAGCAAGGTGAGTTGCCTTGGCCCACGGAAGCCATCTGATTTTAGGCATACAGGATCTGTTACTTGTTTTTGTGGGTGTTGCAGCTTCTGTTTGATGTCCCAGGCAGACGTTTTAGAGGTAAGTGGGGGCTGGAGGCTGCTGGAAGGTTGGCAAGGCAGGGGCAGAGCCTGGTGCAGCCCCTCTTGTCTTCGTACTTCACCAGCCTACTCTTACAATTTCTCAAATTAAAAGCCAGAGGTATTATTGAGACAGCCTGTTGTGGGATGGACTTCCCAACAAACAAACAAGAAAAATTAAACCACATCAGGCTTGTAGAACACAACAGGTCTCTGCTGTCTAAATCCAGCACTTTTACGGGGGTGTCTGTTTTGCAGGCAGCTTAACTGCAGCAGAAATGACCGGAGTCCCCTAAGACCGATGTTCAGTGCAGTCCATTGGTAATGATTTTTTGCCTGGCTGTTGCCAGCTGCAGACTTTGCTAGGAAAACTTCAGTCTTTCACACCAAGGACATCATTCCCACAGCCCCTTTTATAGAGGTTTCTCTATATAAAAATGTCCCAAGAGAATTTCTTCCTGCTGCCCAATACTGGGCTTGTTATTCACTTGCAGTGCAGTCCGTGGGATGACCAAATGAAATAGGGTCAATCAGTCATAGCCCTTGTCTTACACGATCCTACTGAACACACACACAGGTCTGTGGGGAGAAAAGGGAGGTTGAAAACCCTGAGCTGCAGAGTTCAGTGCAGATGGTGTGTACTCCATATTCTGAGACCTAACACAGAAATAGTAGAAATTGCTTGCTAAAAATGGCAGCTAATTACCACCTTTTTCCATCTGAAGAAAATTGGTCCAGCTCTGCTGGAGAGGCTGAAATTTAGGTGGCTTTGTGCTATAAAATGAGATGTAAGTGGTGAATAGTTAGGTATATTTTCAAATGATGGTATTTTGGGTATTTCAGAGAATTGCAAGGCAGGGCAGGTGGGTATCAAAGAACAAGAATTCTTTTCTCCAGAGCAGTTAGGAATTCACACATTCTAAACCCAAGTTGGACAACATTTTTCTCTGTTCTCTAAACACAGTGTTTCAGCACTTGAGAAAAAGTATTGTTGTGTGTTTTTTTTTTTTTCTTCCAGTAAAATGAGTAAATCCATGTATTTTAGTTATAATTATGGGCAGATTTAGGTACTCATCTTTTCCTTTAAAGGGAACGAAGTCTCATGGTGAGGCTGGTGCCTGGAATTTTATCATGCAGCAGAAATACGGCACCCCTGAATCAATGGTTTATATATTTCAGTGTCTGTACTTTGTTTCTAATGATTTGATAATTAATAGTGAACTTCAAAATACATTTTGGAAGTATAAGTGATGTAGTATTATTGACTTTTTTTACAGAGCTGTCTGGTGTTACACCACTGAGGTGAAAAAGGGAAAATCACGTTTTCAGTGGAAATAATCTACAAAAGCAAGATGAGAATTATCCTTGCTTTGGTTGAACGTGTGCCTGTAGTGTGCATTCCTAGACTGGGGAGGTACAGAAGTGAATGTGTGGATAATGAATCCTAAAAAGATACGGAAGTCTCAATTTAGCATTTAGTGCAAACTGAACAGTGTGGAAAAAAATAATTTCTCCATAAGCAGTTAATGTTTTCTGGACAAAGGATATCCTTACGATGCAAAATGTGCACTTTTCTTCCAGTAAAATCGTTTAGGAAGCAGAAATTACATCTTGCCATCAAGAAGTAAATTGAAATGTCAGTGTTTTGTATTGTCCCTGAAACTCTACTTTGAGCTGAGCCTTTCTGACAAGATATTAACAGTGCTCGGAAAACGTAAACTCTCTTATTCTGTGAAGGAAGCATGCAGCAAATATCAGGGTGTGCTTTAGCTAGCTTTACCCTCACAGTATAACTCTATACTCAGAAGAAGTACTCTTCTTTTTTTTCCCCCTCATTTGTTCCAGGCATTTCCTATGAATTGTAGTAGCAGACCATTCTTTAGAAAAGTGAAATCTAAATGCAGTTTTCTGTTGGTGTATTGAAATAGCTGGTAACTGTAGATTAGGAATCCAAATGCATTTTGCTGTCTGCAAGATGTAAATAAAACTGTTTGTATTGGTACTCATGGTTTCCCTTCTAAGCAGTCCTTTGTGTGCAGCTCAGGCATGGACCAGGACCTTGTTCTGCTGGAGTTACAGCTCTGCACTCAGCTGCAAATGGGATACACAGTCCTGGCCAACTTCACATACCAGAGCACCTGATCTTCTTTTTGTATGTGTGATTTGTGGTTTTTTTTTCCTTTCACAGACAAAACTTGCCAATGGCACTTCCAGTATGATTGTGCCCAAGCAGAGAAAACTGTCAGCAAGCTATGAGAAGGAGAAGGAGCTCTGCGTCAAGTACTTCGAGCAGTGGTCTGAGTCTGACCAGGTGGAGTTTGTGGAGCACCTCATCTCCCAGATGTGTCACTACCAGCATGGACATATAAACTCGTACCTCAAGCCCATGTTACAGAGGGACTTCATCACTGCACTGCCAGGTACTTCTGCAGGCAGGGGAAGAGTGCTCCTTCCTCTTGTCTTCCAGAAAACTATTCTCTTTGGCTTCCTGTGCCACTGGCCTGCCCTGCTGAACAAAGTTTTTTCTAGGGCTATCTTGCAAAACAAATTGTAGCTTTTGAGTGAAAAGCTCTATAGCAATACAAAATACAGGAACGTTTTGTTTTGTATTCCTACCATCACTGAAGGGATGATCTAACATCAGCATAGTTTGGCCAGAAGTGAATGGTAGCTCTTATCTGTATCTTAAGAAGGGCCATCACAAGACAGAGGACAGGTAGTTGTGCTTAGAATGCCTGCAATTAATAATATTTTTTTAAAAAATTAAAACTACACTTTTTTTCCACTGCTCAGCCAAGGTTTTTCTCTTTTCTTACGTAGATTATTTTGGTGCTAGTAAAATACCTTCCTGAGGTCATCCTTTTGATTATGTTTATTGCCCATAGTGAATGAAGGACATGAGAAGAAAGAAAGGAAATGTTCAGTGTATTTTTTGCACCTCTGTTGGACTTTCCTTTCAGGCTTTTGTCCCAGGTGTTCTCACGTGGCACTGGGTGTATTTCAGAAAACACGTGCATAAAATAGTGTTTTGACCCCATCTTACAGGTGAGGAAGTGAGGCAAAAGCAGATGAAACGTGTGAACAATAAGCCATAGAGTTTCAGAACCAGACGGGAATTCCTGTCTGTCAAATTTTTTCAGACCGTTAGATCACACCTCAATAAAGAGTCAGTAGGTTAGCAATCCCTTTGTTTCAGGTGAACCTGAGCAAGTCCTACATTTGTTCCATCTAAATAACCAGCTGAAAAGAAGCGTTTCTTGCAAAAATACTTGTTCTGTGGATCCCTTTGGAGAAATGATCAACTTGGACAGTTTGTTCAATCCACTCATTCAGTCATTCTTTGGGAGGGGATTTTGTAACCTGAAATTGAAAATGCTGGGTTGGAAAAAAGGTGGAAAAAAATAGGGTTTAACTGTGAATTGTGCAAAGCATAGAGGCAGTGTGAGAGTTTTGCTGTGAAGTTAAGTATGTAGTCTCTGGATTTTTAAGCTCATTGTGCCCAGTAATCAAATGGTTGTTGTAGCATTAAAAAAAAATCTTAGTTATGCTAAGTACCTTCTTTATGTTAGTTTTTAGTAGTCCAATGGCAATAATCTTGTGTACTTAGAGCAGCATTATAACTTGTGAGGCTGTTCTGTTTCAGAAGAACAGAATACTTGGAAAGCACATTGGTTTCCCCACTTTTAAAGTAAAAGCACACATACAGTAGCTACACAATTTTTCCAGGTCTTCCTCCGGAAAGCTCCATCAGAGCAAGCAAATACCACACATTTTCTGCTGTTTGATTTCATCCTACAAGCCTTTTTCTGACAGTTTTGGACAAATATTAGAAATATTTTCACAGGCATCCAAAATCTGCCTGCCGTGCCATATTTGTTAGTGGTCTTTTCAGAGTTATCTAGGAAGCAGCTCTAGCTTTGAATTTCACTGTCTCCAAGTACAGAACAGACAGGATATTAGGCAGCTAATGTCTGAGAACGTGAACAGTTGTGGGAACTGTGTGCTTAAATAATATATGTGCATCAATTTGCATATTTGCAAAGTGCTAATGTCCTGGTGAATATAGCTCTATGGGAGAAAATGAATGGCAGGGAATTAGGCTGGCTCAGGCTCTGCAGCCTGGGAGGTGCAGAATGTCCTCAGTGTAGGCAGCTTTCTGGTAAGGGTGATAGGAAGAGGGAGCTGCTGAGGAAAGAGTGCTGAAATTTTGAATTAAGTCGATTAAAAAAATAAAACCCTAACCTGTTTAAGTATTTTGTAGCTTTCTGAAATTCTCAAGTGCTCAATATTCCAGTTTCATTTTTATGCCTTCATTCTCTTTCCTACTCTCCCCCTCAAGTAAATAAAACAATGAAGATTTTCCAAAATCATGAGGCATCTTATCTCTGTCCTCCTTGCACTGTCCCACAGAACGACCAGAGATGGTTTTAGGTCATGAGCAGACTTGGCTGATATAGAGTACAATTGACTGAGGTTATTTTCCCAGTGCTTTGGACAGAATAAAGGTTGGGAAAATACAGCTTAACTGTGTACTTAACAAACTTTGTTCCATTTCTTAAAGAAAAAAACAAAACAAAACAAAAAGCAAGGTCTCTGCTTAGCATTTCCAAGCTGTTTAACATTTTTTATGAGCAGAGTCATTTTTATAAGGGTTTGGTGTGTGAAATAACTGAAACATTCTTTTAATACTTGATGTGGAGGACCGAAGGGCTAATTGTGTTTCACATTAGTTTAGCAAAAGCTTTTGTGCATGAAGAATTTTTTTAAAGGAAGCAATGCTCCAGTAGATATGTATCTGACATAATAATACAATTGAGTTTTTGCTGCCACGGCAAAATAGCTCTGATTCTGTGAAGACAAGGAATAGTGAGATTTTGGCCTCCCCTTCCCACATGTTAAGTGGAAGGGAAAAGATTGTCAGTAAGAATGTCAAAGAATGCCAAAATGTGGCATTTCTACTCACCGGAGAGAGCTCAGGACTGCAGGAATCAGAGCGGGGAAGCAAGGGAACACCACTGTCCACTTGTCCTTCAGAATTGGTTCAGGTTCAGCAAAATACACAGACGTATATACATAGACATAGGTCTATGAACTGCTGTAGTATGAACCTGGATTTACACTCTTCTTTGAGAGAGTTTCACGTAATGGCTGTGTATATCTTTTCAGATTAAATACATAATAAAGGTTGCTGATGCTTCAGTTTTGCAGGTTGACATCTAATTTTGCATCTATAAAGATAAGAAATGTCAGCCCTCTTGCTGCATTCTGGTTGCGTCTGGTATCATTCCTGTGCTTTTTCTTCTGAATGAATGGGAGCATAAAATGCTGGGCAGAATGTCTCACCCAATGTGAATTATAAATCTCAGATGTTTGATAGGATCGAGAGGAGACATGCTGAGTTTTCTCATTTTCATGTGTCAGTAGATAATTTTGAGATGTTTCACTTAACAAAACCAAGTAGAGGTTGGGCCTTTTGTTTCTTATGAGCTCCAAAGGAATCAGCTGATTGCCCCCAGTTTGGGTTTGCTGACGTATGGGCATGTGACTGTACGAATGCATTCACTGCTTTTTCTTTGTCACTGACAAGCAGGGCCTGCTCTTTGAGGCTGTTGTTTAAAAAGCAGGAAAGGACACATGCAACCATATCCCAGATGTGAACCAGGTGGTTTCTAGGGTCTCAACCACAACTTTCACAAAGCCTCAGCAATCGGACCTGTGAAGAGGGAGGATCCCTTGACAGTGTCTCACTTATGAATTAAACAGCCTCAACAGCCTCCAAGAGAAGCTGTGTTCATGTAACATCTCATTTAAAAGGCATCTTATCTTTCTGATGTGTGGTAGGTGATCAGATCTGGGTGGGAAGGGGCACATTGTTGCTAGAGCCATCTGTCTGTTTGAGGGACAGAGCATGGTGTTGTGTGGAGATGTTACACTGAGCTGCTAGGTGCTACCCAGGTTGTAGAGCCAATGCCTTGCCAGCGTTGCTGCCTTTTTGGCTCAACTGCTTTGCCTTTTACTCCAGACATGTTGAAACAAAGCCAGTCATGGTATTCACACTGGAAAATATTTGCAAATTATACAATTATGGTGTTATTTTTCCTCCTCCCGCTTTAATAAATGAAGCTAGTGAACCTGCTTCACTTTCTTCTCAGACAGCCTCTTCTTTCCTTTCCACTTCCCTGTGCATCTGCATATCTTTCCCTCCCCCATGTCTAAAGGTACCACTACCCTTCAGGGCACACACTGGGAATATATATTTTTTTCTTCATTACGTTTAAAAGCTACTGCTTTAGCAAAAACAGCTTTTGAGCCGCTGGAACATGAGAACAGCTGTAGCAGTGAGATGAGAAATGGTCCTAATATAGAGAGATTTTGGGGGCTGCGTCGCTGAGTTGGAAATGCCATCCATAGAATATCCCCCTAGTGCTAAAACCCATCGAAATAGATTGGAATGACTTCTTGGATTCTTTATTATTTTTAATGACTTGTTGTGTTATATCCAAAGGAAGTTGGAGAACACTGCTCACTCCTGAACTTAGCTGCAGATGCTCTTCTGCGCATTTGGTCCAGCTCTGCATGCAGAAGAGTAGATGGAAAGGAATAGGAGAGAGGGGGTGTACTTTTAATGATTTGTAAGGGGAGTTGTTTTAAACTGCCCTTCTCCCCAGCAAATAATGCTTGTTGTTTTTTTTTCCTTCCTCCCCGTGCAGCTCGGGGATTGGATCACATTGCTGAGAACATCCTGTCCTACCTGGATGCCAAATCGCTGTGTGCCGCTGAGCTGGTGTGCAAGGAGTGGTACCGTGTGACGTCGGACGGCATGCTGTGGAAGAAGCTGATTGAGAGGATGGTCAGGACAGACTCGCTGTGGAGGGGGTTGTCAGAGAGGAGAGGATGGTGAGGGAACTGTATCTTTACCTCATTTGCCCTCATTTAGGACAGTGGGTGCTCTGTGTTTCAAACCGTGTTTGAAGAAGAATACGTAGCATCCTGAAATAGCACACTGGTTCCAAACCTGACAAATGCATGAGACCGGATTCAGGGGTTGGGGGCTCAGGGCATCATTTGGCTGTGCAGACGGTGTGGGGGCTTTTTCCTCACTTTCCTCATCTGATCATGCTCTTATCCCACTGTGACAAGTGGGTTATACAGAGTGAGATTTTTACGCCCAGCTGTCATTCGGTTCAAATTAAGAAGCTGTGTACGCCCCAGGGGAACACTAAACTAGTCAGCAGTTCAGAGCAGAAGAGCTTTTTTGGGGGTGGCAATGGGGCAGCATGTGCTGTGTATTAGTTGTTTCCTGATGGGTCTGTTTGTTTTCCTCAGCAGATTTTCACTATTAGATATCTGTTTAATTTTCAAACTGGAAGCTCAGGGTAGGTACCACGGAGAATAGGGGACTTTAGAAATGCAGATAGATTAGTTAATAATCATCTGGAATAGCCTTACTACAATGTGGGTCTCACTCAAGTTTGAAGCTGCTCTGTTAACATTTCATTAGAACTTTCCCTCTCAGGGGCTACGTCCTTTAATACATAATTTTCTTTTCCAAGGGTGTCCCTAGGATGTTGGCAGAAAGGAAGCTGGGTATGAATATTTCATAAACAAGATAAAAGTGACAGCTCAGGCATTTTGGTCGCTATTAAAAAGAAAAAGATACAGAATTCCAAACAAAGACTTGTTTCACGGTTAATTTTGTTATACTGCTTGTCTCAGAAAGTAAAGGCAAATAATTCAGAAATATGAAATGTCCTTTAAAAACAAATACTATGTTGATCTGCTTCCAGTTGTATAGTGTTTATAAAGAGTATAAAATAAACACAGACATGGTAGTGGTAACTTTTTCATCCCCCTTTTTCTAAGTCATCCCAGATGTTTGTCTAATGGTTCTTAAAAGCCTTTAATGATGGAGATTCTCTGTGCTGTGCCTGAGCAAGCAGTACCACTATTTTGCTAACCATGCTGCCCAGAGCCCCATCCAGCTTGGCTCTGAACACCTCCAGGAATGGGGCATGCACAGCTTCTGTGGGCAGACAGTTCTGGTGAACATCATCCTCCTAGCTGCAGTTCAGGATGTCGTACTTAGCCTACGCAGACACAGAGATCAGTTTCTCTTTCTGCTTTTTGTAGTAATCTTTTGCATAGCTGGGGGATGATCATATTTCCTATACAAGGGATGCACTAATGAATGCTCACCCTGTGTTTTCTTGTCCTCTTGTCATTCTTGATTCGCTTTGAGTAGCCTCACTCCAGTTACTCTTCTTCAGTCTTGGAGGATGGTGACTTCAGCTGATCATCTTCTTTCTGCTGAGGCGTCACCAGAGTTTAATGAGAAGGATTATTTTCTCTGCTTTATGGGAGATGCTCCATTTTAGGCTTTCCAGAACACGTGCTTTTTTTTTAATGGTGGTTTTATACTATACATAACTTTTAATTACCCCTTCTGTGCAAGTTCTCCTTACCTGTTGTTCCTCATCTTTCACGCTATTGTTATAAGTAGAGAACTTGGCACTTGTCCTTGTTGAATTAGATTCTGTACACTGGTTAGTATTTCTTCATTTTGTCAGATGCATTATGAGTTTAATCTTGTCCTCCGAAGTGCTTGTATCTTCTCTCAGCTTTAGCATCATTGTCCACAAAGTAAATATGCTCCGTATTCCATTCTTCGTTATTAATGAAAATGTCTAATATGACACATCTAGGAGAGACTTCACGCAAGATTCCAGTTGCCTTTCTTTTTGACAGTGCACTGTTGGTAAGCTGTGCTTGCTAGCCTTTTGTATGTTCACCCTCGAGCACTTCCACCACTATACTTCTCTAGCTAACTCATGAAACTGACCTCTGAGAAGAAATTAGGTCCATTTGGCATTATTTATTCTGGCTTGATCAGCGTGGCTGTTGGTGGTCAGCTTTTCATCTTCTAGGAACTCATCTAATTGTGTGCTCTATGATGAGCAGTCTCTGAAGTTCGTTTGGACAGTCCACCATTTCCCTGAGTTTACCTTCTTCCTATCAAAAATCCTGCTTTCCATCTTGGACAGTCACTCTATGTTATTCTGTCAGGGAGCAGTAAGGGTTACCCAGATTTACAGAAAAATAAAACAGAAGCCCAAGATTGGGTACTGTTGTTCCATCTGAATACATGATTGAGTTGGCCAGTCATCAGAAACTGCAAACAATAGTTGCTTTTATCCTTATCACTGGGATGCCAGGGAAATTCCAAACAGTCCCTTGGCTGACCTGTATGCAATTGACTTTACAAGCAGCAAGACATTGCTTATGGCTAGCAGGACCTTCTAATGGTTCATGTTGTAAAGCTGTGAACAATAGGCAGGTTTTCAGGCACATAGGCTTGTGTACAGATTGTTCTAGACCTACCCAAAGTCTTCTGTAGTGTGCTGTAGCTGTTCCGCACATCTCTGAAGCATTTCCAGCCCCCCAGGCCAGTGGTAGTAATTTTCTTGCACTTCTTGCAAACTGGATCATGTAAGGATCCACCTAATTGTTGGTTTGCATGCAGCCATATGTCCCCTTTTCACAGAGATTTGTCCCCAGACAGGGGACTGCTAGTTACTGTTTGAAAACTCAGATGATTCCTTTGTCCTAACTAGAAAGCAGCTTTCTGTTAATTTGAATGTAAAGTAGTTTCCCTAATTGTCAAAAGATCTTTTCTTGCACATTTGTTGTTTTGTTTGTTCAATCCTATAGTTTACCTCCCCACTTATACCTAAAAATTGTAATGATTTAGTCTGGTTTTTGCCCAAAGTATGTCAGCCAGTTAGTGCAGTCTCTCAAATGACTTTCAAGACATGTTATATGGAAAGGACAAGAAAAGAATACACAACAAAGTATTGAGCAATTAATTATGCCATAATGGAGTGAGGGAGGGGGAAGTGGAGAGCTGGCCCAATATAAACTCCATGCCTCTGATGCCAGGATTACACTCGGAGGCATTTGTGCCTCTCTCCATTTTGCGAGGCATGTTGCCAGGCAGAGCAGCAGTTAGTACGCCCATGGTGGGCTTTACTAGCTTCCACACCGTGTTTGGTGGCTTCTTAACTTCAGGATGAGGAATTTAAGTTTTTTACACAGCAGGTAGTGATTGCCGTTTATGGATTTTTTTTGTAGCAAAAATCTAGCTTGGGATATGAGTATTCCAAATCAGTGTTGAAATGAGGAAGGCACCACCGATGAAGCGTTGCTTACCAAAATAAAGTAGTAGCAGTAAAATGTCCGCATCCCAAAACTGATGCTGTTGCTGTTAACGTAGATCAAAGCTAGTCCTGAATGTACAGAGAGCTTGAGGGTTCTTCGGCTTCTCATATTTTTTGTATGCTTTATTTTAAAGGCGACCTCTGATATGAACATGTATGCAGTGGGTATGAGCTATTCTAACCTCTTATTGAGTTGAAGGGGCTCATGTTCAAAATAGTACATTTTCCTTCCCCGAGTGAGGAAGAACTGCTTTGTCATTAATTTTTCAGTGTCTAAATGCAACTTTATCATGTCACAGGACAAACAAACAAGGAACCACCTTGTTACTGAGTAAATGAAGTTAGACTGTGAATCTTCATATGCTTTTCAGCAATGGTTACCCATTTCTAAAATGCCACGGAGACCTTCTTCCCAAATGCTGAAATGTGATCTGTGTTCTTTGTCTTCCAGGGGACAATACCTATTTAAAAATAAACCCCCTGATGGGACTGCTCCGCCCAACTCCTTCTACAGAGCACTTTACCCCAAAATTATACAGGATATAGAGGTAAGGAGTAACTTCCAGGTGTGATGGGCTATTTGTTTTGTTTTGCTTTTTATAACAATCTCTCTCATTTACTCATGATGCTCAAATTCTGTGAATGTTCCATGCCGATGGGGTATTTCATTAAATACAATGTGTCTGTGTTCATTGGGAGTTTGAAGATCTGGGCTGTGTATGAATTCCCAGGCCGTCGTCGCTGCCTTAGTCAGAGGTGGAGCTGCACTGTTCAGGAAGTCTCCACGCTTTGCACATCAGATGTCATAGCAACACTACCATCTTGACTTTCTCCATTCCATGGTACTTTGCCCCATCCGTGCACACAAATCTAATAAGGTGATAACAGATGGATCTCAGGATTTGAGTCAGTGAGAAAGTGCAGTCCCTAAGACCCAGGGAAGCAGGAGGCAACTGGGCAGTGTTGTCTTGTATTTGGTGGAGAACCAGTGCCAAGTGCCATGTTCCGACAGTTGCATAGTGGCAAAAGAGGTGGTCAGGCACTATCTGGGCAGATTTGTACAAGCCCTTAGAGCTCAACTGAGACTTTCTCTGAAGTTGTTTAGTCGCAGTCACAGAATTAAAGGTTGGAGATTGTAAAAAACAACTTCTGGGTCACTGCTCCCTCACCATGCCAGAGCACGCAGGGGAGTTTGGCCACAGTATGTGTTCCAAGCCTTTGCCTGTTTCATTGGTTTCATCACACGCTGCTTCTTTTAGAAAACTGCTGTGTCATTCTATGGATCTGGCTGCAGGAAAAAATGTAAAGTATCTGTTGTCTTCTAGCTCGGAAAGCAAATGGTACCCTGGGCTCAATCAGTAGAGGGGTGGCCACCAGGAACAGGGAGGTGATTGTCCCCCTCTACTCTGCTCCTGTGAGGCCCCATCTGGAGTACTGTATCCAGGTCTGGAGCCCCCAGTACAAGAAAGACAGGGAGCTGTTGGAGAGGGTCCATAGGAGGGCCACAAAGATGATCAGGGGACTGGAGCACCTCCCCTGCAAAGACAGGCTGGGGGAGCTGGGCTTGTTCAGCCTGGAGAAAAGAAGGCTGCGGGGTGACCTCATTGCAGCCTTTCAGTACCTAAAGGGAGCCTACAGAGAGGAGGGGAATCAACTCTGAAAGGGTTGATAACTGCAGGACGAGGGGAAATGGTTTTAAGTTGAGGGAGGGAAGATTTAGGCTGGACGTCAGGGGGAAGTTTTTTACAGAGAGAGTGGTGAGGTGCTGGAATAGGGCTGCCCAGAGAGGTTGTGGATGCTCCATCCCTGGAGGTGTTCAAGGTCAGGTTGGATGGGGCCCTGGGCAGCCTGGTCTAGCATTAAATGGGGAGGTTGGTGGCCCTGCCTGTGGCAGGGGGTTGGAGATTCGTGGTCCTTGAGGTCCCTTCCAACCCTGGCGGTTCTGTGATTCTGTGTGATTCTCAAGCAAACAAAAGTAAGGGAGAGAGAGTTTTGTCTTTTATTTTTACTTCTCTTTTGTCTCCTGTCTCTCAAGACAATAGAGTCAAACTGGCGGTGTGGGAGGCACAGTTTACAGAGAATCCACTGCCGTAGTGAGACAAGCAAAGGCGTTTATTGTTTACAGTACGATGATCAGAAGATAGTCAGTGGCCTACGAGACAACACTATCAAGGTGAGAACTCTCCAGAATGGCATGCCAATGGCACAGAGTGCCAGAGCCTTAAATAGTAGTGTCCTAATTTCAGTGGCACCTCTCCAACCTTTTGTTACTAAATGAACCTTCTCCTTTACCTCTTACCTGAGCAACATGTATACCTCTTATATTTATCAAGGGAGATTTTGTTTTCTTTCTGAACAGAATTCGTTAGCTGACTTTTTGGTCAGTAATTACAGATTATATAACTACTTTGTCCTAATGAGGAGGTAAGACCAGTGTTCAGAGCAAACCCAGTAATACCAAAGATGTTAGCACATTACACCAGCCTGCATGTCACCACAGCAATTAGCCCACGCTACTGAGGTAGTTCTGCCTGCAATGTAAATGATTTGTTGTAGTGAAAAACAGACCAGTCAGAGCAGTAGGTGCTTAAAGTATGGTGTAAACCTTACTTAGCTGTCTGTTTTGTAATGTTTGCTCTCCTAGATCTGGGATAAAAATACATTAGAATGCAAGCGAATTCTCACTGGACACACGGGTTCTGTCCTGTGCCTGCAGTATGATGAGCGGGTGATCATCACTGGATCTTCGGACTCGACTGTCAGGTGTGTGCTTGTGATTCAGAGCTTTCCATTTGCTTCAGAAAGCTCAGCTTTGTGAGCTGCTGAAAGGATCTTTTCTTAAATCTGTGCTGTTCGAGTACCTCCATAATCTAGTTCAGCACATTTGCTTAGTAGTGCACTGTCCTTGTTTATCAGATGTCCATGCAAGTGGTTGCCAAGGAGAAATGAGAACCTAAGCAAAGGTCAGCCAAGGTCAAGGTGACTTAGGAAGACAAATTGGCATTTCACCAAGGTGCTGCTTGTTTGGACACTCCCTGGGAATGCTTTTATGTCCTCCATAAGAATAACTTTTAAAAAGTCGGTTAAGTACTCAAAGCAAGCTTGAAGGTTTAGTCATCTGTTGTCCCTTACTTTTAACAAAGATGTGTGACTAGATCTCCTGTGAGTTTTAATTAAGTTTCAGCATGATGTTTCTTCCTCATCTTTCTAACTTTGTTTCCTTTCCAGTCTCCATTAAAAGGCTGGACACTTCAAGTCAGCACATGCAGTGCACATTTTCACTATGCAGGTGTAAAGTCCACTAGATGTATTACAGGATCACAGAGAGCCTAAATTCTGCAGTGTAAATACAGGCACATTTGAGTTATTGAGTTCCAATGTGAACTTGGACACAGGAGCAAGTCTGTCTTCTCCATGCTGTTACATATCCTCTTTTTGTCAGGGAATCAGCGATGCCCATGCAGTGAAGTTACAGATGACAAAAAAGCTGTGCCAATGGCTTTTTCTGAAGCTATTACCATGTGTTCCTATGGCTGCAGGCTGCTCATGGCTATCACTGTGCCGCATGCAAACTACCACTGTTAAACTAGTGACCATTTCATTTAGTACTTTACACGTGATGCTTGTAGTCTTATGGTGTTGCTAGGTTTTGGGATCCTAACACTTGTAGAAATCCAGAATTTTTGTGTGGGAACTGTTCAGTGCTAAATACAGGTTGCAAAAGGAGATGCTTATTTCTGTAACAAGCACTATCATTTTCCATATCAGGCCAGGCAGGCCAAATTGTAGGCTGGCTACTTGCCCAGAAATACTTTATTTTCCACTGTAGCTATAAACGTTTGTGCAGACCCCCGAGGCACACAGGATGCATCACTTTTATCCTTGGGTCTCTTCAAAAAGAGGGGCTTTGTCCAATAGACAGTACAGATGGGCTCTTAATGCTTCTGAGAGCTCAAGGATGCACTTGTCCAGAGAAGTCAGTAGGTCTCCAGCTCCTGTTCAGTTTGGCAACCTTGTCTGCAAACTGCTTGTATGCTAATGGCTCAGGTCTGCAGTCTGCAGTCTTTTTAACTTTGCATTTTGTAATTGGAAGTGTACTTTCCTTTCTCATTTATAAACCAGAAGTTGACTTGCTTCAGCTTCTATGCATTAGAAAATGAGGCATTAGAATCCTTTCTCACATCTTGCTTTTTCTAACTGCTTACCATATTGGCAGAAGAAAGTTTCAGCTTTTACGGTGTGATCTGCCTAATGATACAACTGTTTTCTCTCGCAGTGTATGTGGGATACAGGTGTGATAGTGCCAAAAAAAAATCTCTTTGTGGAGAATTAAAAAAGCCTGCAAACAGGACAGCCCAAAACATTTTTGAGGATTAAAATTTTAATGTCAAGTCCTAGAAGTTCCATATGAAGCCTTTGAGTAGTTTTCATCTTAAACGATCTTTCAGTACAAACAGTTGGTTCCAATAACATTAAATCAACACGAATGTTCTGTCTTAATTTGGGTATTCAGCACATTCTTAGAATGTAGCTGCGTACCAGATGCATTGCAGAGTAAAAGCAACCCATTGTGCAACTTGTAGCAATTACATTTGTTAGAAAGGCATAACCTTGTCTTCCGCCTCTGTGTAAGTTATCCTATGAGATGATAGTCCTGTGAGAGAAGTCAAAAATGAAACCTATCTCTGAACTTGCTTCTCCACAGGTCACATTTAAGCAGTCAGTGACTGGGAATGGAGTATGGTAGGCTGACTTGACCAAGAAACATCAGTCTCTAGGGCTGTCAATCTCCTACCTTTCCTTAAACACTAAATTCTCTTAATTAAGGAATGTTTTTTTTGTTTGTTTTTATGGTTGGGTTGTTTTTATGGTGTTAACTGCATTGCAGGGATTTTGGCTGCTGGACTGTCTCAATATATGCGTAATCAACAGGTTTATATAACATATCTTTTAATGAAATATTTAATAGATTTAGCTATAACCTGTGGTGTTTGCATCTCTAATATTGCTAGAGAGTTAATTACCTCTTCCCTTCCCTTTCTCCCTCTGCAGAAAAACTACTGTACATCTTTCTAACTCTCTCCTCTCTGGCTTGAAATCTGAAACTGCAGGGTGTGGGACGTGAACGCAGGCGAGATGCTGAACACACTGATTCACCACTGTGAAGCAGTACTGCACCTCCGCTTCAATAACGGCATGATGGTGACGTGTTCCAAAGACCGTTCCATTGCCGTGTGGGACATGGCTTCACCAACAGACATCACCCTGAGGAGGGTCCTCGTAGGGCACCGCGCTGCTGTCAATGTAGTGGACTTTGATGACAAGTACATCGTATCAGCGTCAGGTGACAGAACTATAAAGGTGAGGTATTTCAGAGGCTTTTTTATTTGCAGCACTCAGTATTTACTAACAAAAAGCGATGACCAGACAGGGAACAATCTTTGGCTGTTATTACGCTGATCTTCCTTTAGAAGCAGTATTCCTCCTGCTCATTTCCACTCATCCCTCATCTGTTGAGCTCGTGTGACTTGTTGACAGAGCTGTATGGCAAGCGAGACCCAGGTGCAGATGCAGTTGAAAAAAGACTCTTTCTTCCCTGTGTACTTGTTCAATTTGACTGATTTCACAATCTATTTCAGCATTGGTAACACAAAGAGTTGTCAGAGGGCAACACGGGGGCAAAAGCAAAGGTGAGTGGGTAGGAGTCACTTGAGTGTTACTGCTGTGATCCTGATCTGCTGCATTAAAACTGAGGAAAATCCAGTTCCTGTGTAGACTGTATCACAGACTAAATCACTCTCAGGCTGAAGACTGTTTTTGGAAGCTAATTCTAGTACAGTGTGGCAAAAACCTTCTGTGTGCTGTGGCCCAAGCCGTGAACACTTTCAGGCAATAGTCACGAGTCAACAGAGGGGTAATTTTCCTGGTCTTACGGAACGTGTGTTCAATTAAGAACATTCTAGGTACACCTCTGTGTCATACAGGTACCATCTTTTGTTAGTCTCTTCTTAATAACTTTGTCTCTGTGTGGTTTCACCTTTCCTGTCACAGGTATGGAACACTAGTACCTGCGAATTTGTGCGCACCTTAAATGGCCACAAACGAGGCATTGCATGTCTGCAGTACAGAGACAGGCTAGTAGTGAGCGGCTCTTCAGATAATACTATCAGGTGAGAGACATACTCCCCATTGCAGAGTTCTTTGCAAGCATATTGTCTCTGAATCCCTGGGATGCATGGAGGTTAGGCAAGCAAAGTGCTCTGTCCCCTTGTCTTTCTTGAAATATGCTTCCTTTGGTGGAGAACATTGGGAACTACTGGGAAGAGATATTAGAAGTCTGTTTTACTGTGTTGTCTTTCATCCTCTGTATCTCAGGAGTCCCATACTAATCAACAAGTTGCATTGCTCTGACAATTCTGGTGTATGAAAGAGCTGGCAAGTAACACTTTCTGTGATGTCCTCTTGTGATATTTTAATTGGGCTATGTGTCTAGTTAAAGGGGTCAGATTTGCAGTAAGAGGCATTTAATCCTCTGCAGAAATCCTCCTGGGTTCTGGCCAAGCTCTTCTTGTGGTACTTGGCACCGGGTTAAGTTTGGAACAGCTGGTTTAGAGCATGAAGTTCAGTTTGCTGCCTTTTGCACTTCTCCAGCTGCCCTTGCTGCAATCTGAGATTTAACTCCTTCTGGTATCATGAGCCAGAATTTCTCCCTATATCTAGCAGCTGCTGGCAGATGGGTGTCCCACTAATCTCTGGGTGTACTGAGCAAGCAGGAATAGGAGTGTAAGTTGTGTGGGGAAGCGGCTCCGTCATTCAAGCAGGAGGAAGAGGAGCCTCCATTTTGTATTGATCACTGCTTTGAAGAGTAGTGTTCCTTCTGATAAAACTGAAAGTCTGGACAGCCTAAGCTGAAAGTCTTCACTTTTGATGTCAGAGTTTATTTTCCTTAGTGAGAATGATTCACACTGATGTTTGTCTGTGGACTTTGCTTGCAGAATGTTTCCTCTCTGTGCTTTGTGTTCTGGAAAACGGTGGTCCTTTGGTCATCACCGGATTGTGGCACTAGGTTTTAATGTGTGGTTGCCTGAGAGTGTAAGCTAAAGAGCTGGGGCTTCTGTCCCTTTATCGGGGCAAAAAGTATTAATAGACATCATGCAAGAGTAGCACCATATATGTTGTAAAAACTCCAGATGGAAAAAATAACCCTCTGCTTCTGTACTATGAAACTAGGTCTCAGAGTAAGAAATAGTTAAATGCTACCCCGTTTAGGGAAGGATCTAAAATATGAGTAATAGTAATAAAAATAAATGTCAATGTAGTGATAATGCTAAAGAGGAGTGTGATTACTTTTATGCTTACATTGGACAAAATCCCTAACTGACAGATAAATTGTGCTAGAATTTCAAGAATGTTGGCAGTGAATCTTAATGGAAGTCAGATTTGGCAGCTGTGTGGGCAAGGCACAAGGTTTACCTGTTCACGTAGCTTTCTCCCAGCCATTAGCAGAAGGCACATGTCAGTGGAAGAGTGATTAAGCAAGGGCAGGTTACTAAGTCCTCTCTGTGGGTGGTTTGGTGTTTTGCATGTTTGATTTTAATCCATTGTAAAATACCAGATGTTGTGTTGGCCTTTAGTGGGGACTGCCTTCTGGTATTGAATTTGAAGTTGGCCTTTCCTCGGTTACGGAGAAACTTTTTTTGCAAAAGGAGCTGACTCTGTGTGATTACCCATTCTTCAACCATGAATCTAAGGAAGTAGCTGAGAAATCAGTATCTTTCTTCTGTAGAGACTTGGTGCATAAAAGTGATTTAGGTTTTGGTTTAGGAGAGAGTTCTCACAAGTGTAAAAGAATACAGCTATGTAGGCATCACTGTTATTGTGCTGATTTCCACCAGTAAGAAAGTGGCCCATCATTTTAATCCTTTTTCTTTTTTTTTTTTGATCCAATCACTTAAGTATCTTAGCCACTAGTGCCAAAGCAAAAAAAAAAAAAAAGCTGTATCATTCTGTGTTCACTTTTAAATGAATGGCTGGCATGGGTTCGTGTATTCAACCACCAGTGTGTGCACACAAGGATCTGCTGCTGGACTCTTGAAGAAAGGGATTCAGGCTTATCTGCCTTCTGTACGTCTTTCTACTCTGCCAGGAGTTCAAGAGAAGTAAAGGCTGTGGTAATTGGAGGTGTTCTGCTATAGAAGTTCTCCCAAAGCTCTAGGAAGGAAGAGTGGCTGTTCGTTTGCCTGTGTTCACTTTCTAAGTTCATTCTCAAGCCTAAGAGCAGTCTTGTTTCTGTTTGGTCCTTTGACTATTTAAAGAAGTAGAAATTTGAGGAGATTACCATATCTGGGAAGTTCCCTTGGAACCAATTCTACATATGCTGTTCTTACACAGCAGTTACTCCTTTTGTGTGTGGAAGCCCATTGCTCTCAGAGCTAAGGGCTACAATCATCTTTTCTAATCACAGTCAAATTCAGGTAAAAACTCAAACTAGGACCTGATAATACAAATCTAAGTTAATGTGATGCAGCCTTGCCAAGCTGCTGGCAACCTCAGGATTGATGGCAAGGAGTGGAAACACATGGCACAAAAGTTCCTGGCACAAGATTGCTCTTCAGACTTTTCTGCACCAGTTCACTTCTGGCATTGTGCATCCTGTTTGTAGTCCTTGGCAGGAGACATAATGCTCTCTGGCCAGCCAGAGTGCCTTTGGCTGAACTTTACCATGCATGGATTTACTTTCTCTGACCTTAACTGGTGTGCTGGTGCTAATGCAAAAACCATTGAAGTCTTCACAGATTGATGAATGCTCAGCTTCACATACTGGGGAATCATCTTCTTCTCCTCTTTGGCCTCAGATGTGTGACACCTACGAACGTGGTTTAGTGGCCATGGTTGTGTTGGGTTGATGGTTGGACTCAGTGATCATGGTGGTCTTTTCCAACCTTTATGATTCTATGATAAACTAACCCTTACCCAGTACAGTTATAGGAAGAGTTCTGTTCATTCCCCAATAGTCCATAGACAAAAGCAGCTTGTTGTGGCAGGACAGATGAAATGATTACCCACCATCCTTGTGCAGACATCCACTGGGTCTGGATTATTCCCTGGGGGACCTCAGGATTGAAGTATGTGGGGACAATTTATCTCTCTCTTAGTTTCTCAAGGAAAAGTGACCTGACCCCACAGCAGCTGTACTTCTTTGTGTGGTGTCATCCAGACAAATTCTGTGAACCATGAACCTCACTACCATGAAGTCCCTGTCAGTCTGAACTCTAATTGAACGAGCATTCAAGAACATCTGTGACTGCTTTTTCTCAGCTGTGTGTCAGAGCCTCAGCAGATACTGTTATTGAAAGATTCCATTTGTTGTGAACCAAGTTTATGTCATCTGAAGGTGGAAGACCTGTATACAGTGCATGTCAAGAATTTCAGTTCTTGTTGGCAAATAATTTTTCTTTATCCGTTCTAATTGGGAATCCCCTCAAAGAGCTGACAAAAGTATCAAAAGCATATAAGCTTATTTCTTGAAAAATTGATTGAGCACAAGAAGAAAACGCATTATGAATAAATAAACACAGAATGCCCATTTTAGCTTATGCATAAGTTAGCTTCATTACAGAGCAAATACACCTTCAGTTGGAGAAAATGACAAATACAAAGGGCTTGTTAGTTCTTGTACCTTTCACTACTGTATCCACAGTTCATCTGACATTAGTCTCCTCCAAATCAGAAATAGGCGTGTAGGGGCATAGAAGGGGTGTATGCCTTGTAAATGTGTTTTTACCTTTGGAACAGGGTTCCAGGGGGACTGGTGAGTCTCTCTCACTTAACATCTTCAAATCAAAGAAAGACACTTATGAAAAACCGACTTAAAATAAAGTCAGGGTCCTCATGAAGACAACTGGGAGATATCCTGTGTCTTGTGTTAATAGAGGAGTGAATGGTGGGCATGGCTGATCTTAAAGCGTTTGGGTATCTGAGTAATCCCCCATATGATACTGTCACATAATAGTTGTTGAAAATCATGCATCAATTGGACTGCAGGAAAAGGCGTGATGAATAGTTTGTTTGTTCTTTGTTGCTTCATCATGGACTTTATTTCGTAGTTTTCATTAACTACAAGCAAAGACCAAGTGTTTCCTTGAAATAATCAGAAATTCTCAGTGCTTCTTCCTGATCTCTTCCAGGCTGTGGGATATCGAGTGTGGGGCCTGTTTGCGAGTACTGGAAGGCCATGAAGAGCTGGTGAGATGCATCCGCTTTGATAACAAGAGGATAGTCAGCGGGGCATATGATGGGTGAGGCTAGCTAATGTGTTGGATCCTCCTGTCTTTCTCAGTGTCTGACATACCAATTTGCTGGATCTTCCTTATAAAAATTAAATTTCTTGTCTGTCATACTGAGAGGTCCTGGTCATGGCTATCACTGACTGTAGAATCAGTCAGGCTGATTCTACAAACTATGCCTGTTGTTGTTTTTTCTTTTTAAAAAAGTCAGTGTGATTTGATACATGTGGTCCATTTCTTTAGCTCATAAGAATATCAGACAGATGTGATCTGAAACATCTTCTAGCTCAACCATTGGTAAGGACAGTGTTTGCCTTCTGTGGTTGTCTTCTGATCCATTTGCCACTAGGACTAGTGTGCATTAACCCTCCCATATGTTTCTGTTATTATTGCCTGCTTTTTTATTTTTTATTTTGTCAACAGCATATTATTTTCTCCCTTTAAACTCTATGAGCATTACAAAGGAGAAGTGCAAGAAGCACATTTCAGGAGCAGAAGGATTTCTGTAGTTTTCCTTGATCTGCTGTATCAGCTCAGCTGCACTGACAGCTTTCTTTTTTTTTTTCTTTCTGTGAGCACTACATCTTTTCTTTTTAACAGAGCCGCGGTGTTTCTCTATTTTTTCACTACTAGGAAGATTAAGGTTTGGGATCTCGTGGCTGCTTTGGACCCCCGTGCTCCAGCAGGAACCCTCTGCTTACGAACCCTTGTGGTAAGAGCTTTGGGTAGGAGTGGTGGAGAGAGCAGGAAAATGTTCTTGCTCAGGGCTGTCTTGAACCACAGATATTCAAGTCAGTTTAGCACGAGCCTGCAGGATCTAAAAGTCGTTTCTGGAGATCTGGCTTCTTGTTTGGAAGTTAAAAACTAAGTCGTTTTTGAGACTTGTCCTTGGAATCCATGTGTTGGTGGCTTTACTTTAGTGTGCCTATTCCCATGAGCTGTTGACAGGGAATTTCTTAAAGAAAAGTGGTAAATTCTAGTTTTGAGGGGGAAAAAAAAGCAAACAAACACAAAAGCAACCTTTTCATTGCATTTCAGTGTTTAAGGAGAGAAGGGCTACAGACTGGAACAGACAGTGAGATTGCCTCGTCCTTAAACAGCAGCTTCTAATGCTCTTCAGTGATATTTAGTATGGGTCTGATGATGGTGTGATTAAAAATGTAATTGCAGAGTGTTCACAGCATTCACCATCATGCTCAACAGTGGCTCTGCACTGATCTTAGAATGATGCAGGAAGGTTGTGACAAAAATGCCAGCACAGCCAAGACCATGGGGTGGTTCCTATAAGCGTTCCTCTGACATCTTTGCTGTTTCTGCTCTGATGGATTTACCCCAGGGTTACAGAAAGATTTTGGTCCAGTGCTGAACCCATGTTGAAAAAGAAGTAATGAATTATTGTTTTTTTTTTAGAAAATAAATTTTTGGATGATGTCGGAGTTTGGTGGACATCAGACCTGCTGCTGCTCTAGATTCCCACACCTTCCTCTGCCACCCAACTGCTACAGTTGCTGTAGATGTCACTAAAGTATTTTGCTTCACGTTTTGCACAGACTTTGAGGGTTGACAGGCAGTAGGTCATTAAGCCACACTAGCTCTTTTCCAATCCTGTACTTGGACCATAAGCTGCAAAGTAAGAGTCAGTGAGAGCCTTGGATGCCCGCAGGTACTGTGTTGAAACACCTTCTTGGTAGCCAAAGAAAACTACAAATAGTGTCATGGCTGAAATCCAGAAAACCCTTTTGTTGTCAGCCACCCAGCTGCAAACTGTGGAACAACTCTGTGCCCATGAACACGCTTCCCAAGAGTCCAAGACTTCAGCGTGATATTAGTGGTATTTCTGCTCCAGCCCGAGACAAATGTGTGCCTAGTAACCTGTAGACTTAATTTAACTGGTGCGTTTTCCTCTGCATTTTCCAGCAGTGGACAGCCAAAGTGCCCCAACTAATTGTATTATAAATCAGAAGCGGTGGGATGGAAACACTGTAGGAATCTCAACACATGGATACTCATAAATCCCTGTTTGATAGCAATGGAGGAAGCCAGAAGAGGAGGGGCAGAGGAGGCTGTCGTAGTGCTTTTAGGGCTTTTCATGTTTATGACAACAGGGCGTCCTTATACCCACTTACCCATAGTTGTTTTTTTTTTCCCCTCTCTTCTCTCGGCCTCTAAAATTAAACCTGGCTGCACAATGAACATTGCGAGTCTCCCGCTGCTCGTGTTCAATTTTCAAACAGTAGGAGGAAAGTGCACAGATAACAAATGCTCGCTGCCTGCCAGGTCCCTCCCGTTAGCTGGAACAGCGGCCACATGAGTGTCACAGAAGCTTTCCAGGCACAGAATAAGCAAACAGCACAACTCTCCTTCTGAGCTGAAGGGCCCAGCTCCCTGCAGCCTCAGCTCAGGGCATGCAGCCTGCTTGTTGTCACTGCGACCATGCTGTGTGGAACTTCTAGGGCAGTCTTACTTAGCCTACAGGGGCTGGGAGGAAAAGGGCTTTTCAAAATAGTTTGTAGAAATACCTCTCTCTTGGTGCCTTTGTTAAGAGTCCCTCAGTGGATCTGGTTATTGTTGTGGTACTTTTTTAGCAACTACTGCTTTACTTCACTGAAACAATACAAGATCTGGAAATACTTTTCTTTTTGGAACTGAGTGAAGTGCTTCTAAGGTGCACTTACTGGGCCAGAATCAGGAAGATCCCAATGGTTGGGCTTCTATAACAAAATTGTCATAAAAACAGAATCTGATTTTGGAGTGTGTATATTTAGTTTGGAGCTTTAGAGGCTCCCTTTAAGGCAGCTGTTCTTTTCTCTCTATGCTTTCAATCCAAGCTGTATTTTCAGAGTCCTGTGCCATAAGACACAGGCTTCCTTTTTAGTAGCTAACAATTCTCTTTTGTCCAAATATTTGAAAAAGCAGTAAAATGCTTCTAAGGATTTTTTCCTGTCCTTAGGTCACAGAGAACCACAGAGAAATGTGTATTGGAGAGAGAGGGCTTGTCCCACCTGCATGGTGTCCTCTTTTTCCTGTGGAGGCTGCTGCTCACTCCTGTGGCAGTAAGCACCAGGAAAAAGTGGCTAGCACAAAAGGGAAAGCCTGGTGGATTTGCTTTTTGATACCCAGGATCTTTCTGCTACCTCCTGTTAATTACAGTCTGAACTGTTGCCAAATCATCATGCCACTTCCACTCAGCCTCAGAGCAAAATGCAAGCTATAAAGAATGCCCCTTCTAGTTCATATTTTTAGAACTGCTTAAGAGGAATTATTACCGTGTCACTGGACTTTACAACAGGCTCCTTAGTGTCCTCCAGTATTAAGCTCTTCCCTCTTGAGCAGTAGCAGTGGTGCCAAGCCTCGACTGCAAAATCCTAATCCCCCTGTAACCTACTGCATCTGGGAACACCGTGATTTCAGGAAGGAGCCAAAGAACAAGGAAGGCATTGCTCCCATCAGCCTCACAAGGCTGCCTTGTATGGTGGAGGGAACTTGGTTTGTTCTGCACAGTGCATTCATGGGGACTGAAGGAGTAATGCGATAAATGTAATGTAAAATTCCTTGCGAGCCAAGAACACAGATATAGCAAACTTGTTTCACCAAGGGTGGTTTAGTTATGGGGCTGGATGATGTGTCGTGTGGGGTTTACTGACTGAGAAATTAATACAATGCTAGAATTTGAGAGTTAACATGCCGTGTCTTCCATTTAGGAGCATTCTGGAAGAGTTTTTCGACTTCAATTTGACGAGTTCCAGATTGTCAGCAGCTCACACGATGACACCATCCTCATCTGGGATTTTCTGAATGACCCAGCTGCCCAAGCAGAATCCACTCGTTCCCCATCCAGAACATACACCTACATCTCAAGATAAATAACAGTACACTGTACCTCACACTCGCACAGGTAAAAATTATCTCAAAGATGACACTGGAAGTAATGTGAGCATGCAGCTTGAATACTTAGCTGGGTCTATCAGTATTTCTCATTTTGATTGGACAGTAACTGCAATGTCCTGTAAAAGGACAGGAGTGGTTCTATTGCCTTACAGGAAGGTCTTTATCCAAATATTTGTGACATGTGGTGTCTGTGAGTTCCCCTGAAGAACTCATCCACTGTCCATCATCATCAATAATTAAATCAGCTATTACTGCTGTCTAGAAGGAAGAAGGGTTTCTGCAGAGTGAGTAGAGCAGCTGCTGCCTAACAAGGGGATGCAGATGGCCTGACCCTGGGCAGTTGTCACCAGGCAGGAGTGTTTTGCCAAGAGGCGTCAGCTTTATTCCCTCCTGCTGAAGTGGTGACCATTCTTCTCACTCTGCAGCAAGCTGATTCAAGAGAACTGTTTGGCTAAGGGAGGCGGCACTGAGGCACAAGACCAGGCAGATTAAGTCGAGATGCATCAATATGCAAAATCATTTACTGACTGGGCCCAGCACTCCTTTCTGCTACAGCACGGGTGTAAATTGCTCGTGTCTGAGCCTGGCTGGTTTGCTTATTGCCTTATCCCTTTCTCTTGGCCAACATAATATGGGGAGGAAATTGTTTTTCTTAAGTTTGGGTCAATTGCAGAGTGGATCTGATGTCTGTAATCAGAATGGCATGGCATGACTGCCCACTATGATGGGTACCACTGCTGTTGTTAGTAGCTTGAGAAAAAAGGCAGATGATCTGGCAGGCTTCTGCAGGGAGTGTTCACAGTGACATTTTTCCATGAAAATGCTCTGTTCTGGAGCACATCTTATATCTTGTTTGATGAGTAAATACACAGTGATGTGCCAGGGCTGTCACATCAGCTCTCTTGATTTTCTCAAAGACTCTGATCAGTAAGACATTATTTTCAGTCATTGAAGGGCTTAGTACAAATGGGGTTTGTTTGGTTTCTTCTCTTTTTTGTTCTCAGGACTCATTTAAGCTGCAGTATTTATATTATCTGCCAATGCCAGGACAAAAGAACTATCCACGTAACCAATACTTGCCGAAGAGAGAAGGCTCTCAGACTTGTTTCTGGAACAAAGTTGGCATGCGGTTGATCTCAGACAGGGTCTACTCAGCGTGGCTGACTGCTAAAGTGCTGCTATATCAGAAGATGACTTTTATCTTTCGTGAACTAATAACATTTTTAAACCTCCCCATCCCTTTCCTCCCGCATCCCCATTTTCCTGTTCACTCCCCTTCCCTTTACCCTGTTTGGTTTCCCTCCAAACCCAGTCACAGATGTCCTGTGAATATATTTAAGATGTTGCCAGAATGTGTTGCTTTGCTGTTAAGCAGAAGACTTACAGCCACAGTTCACCCTGCTGGGAGAGTCACCTCAGGGTGGGAGGGTGGGTGGGGAGGAGGCTGCTACTCTCCCACTGAAATCCATCTCCATTGCTGGGCCTTTTTAAAAGCATTCAGCTCTGAAGAGCGACAGAAATGCCAGACCTCACCCCCCACACCCACTGCAGCTCTTGGCTGTTCTGACCATTCTTTTGGAGAAAGGACCCTTGAAATTTGACTGTGATGAGCCAAATCCATCTCCGTTCTCTCCTGCCTGCTCTGCTAACCTTCTGAAAGCTGGATGTGCATTGTAGTCTCCTTTAATATCTGCTTGGCTGGGGAATGCTATTCAGTGAAAACTTAAGCTCTCCTCTGCCAAAGTCCCAAGCATGAGGGACTGGGGCTGATGTCCAGTTCCCCCTATCCCGGTGCAGCATTGTCTGAGGGCAGTATTTCCCTAACAAAGGAATCATTTGTGCAGAGGACAATCTAACCCCTGTTTTTCTCCCTGAAGGCAGCATGTTGCTGATGGCTTAGGAGCCATTCTCTGTTTTGGATGAGGCTTGAGGCTGGGGCGAGGAGGGGAGCTGGATATGCCCCTGCCTTTCCATCTAAAAGCACAGTCCTCTGGTGATGGCAGGTGGGTAGTGGTGGCCATGAGCACAGGCAGTAGAGTTAGCAGTTCTGCAGCATTTCTGGGGCTGGCCTTGCTAAAAAGCCTTAGGTGGGAGGGATGGGATCGCCTTTGTGTGTGCTTCTCTAACCTGTGTGCATGCTGCATTGCGGTTTAGGGACACAGGATGATTAGTCCCTTTGCTGGTAGCTGAGCTGGATCTTTGCTCTCTAGCTGAGCCTTTTGCAAATTGCTGTTGTTTAGAAGATAAAAATAGCCCTGGAGGGGAGGGACGTGTGAAACAATTCTGCATGTCTCTGAACTAGACAGAGATCTGATGTGACATGGCTCTTTTTACTGAGCTGAAGGGAATTGCAGCAGGCCTGCAATTGGATCAGGAAAGGATGTATATCAGTCCCTGGCCATTCCAGGCCATGCCCACATCTTGAATAACCCTCAGTGCTTCAGTGGGGAGGTGCTCCCGTTCTGCAGTGGGAAACAGGGTCCTTTGTCTCTGGGCTGGAAGGGTTTTAAAAGGGTTTCTAACCCTTTACGCTTGGAACTTGGCAGATGGGACGTTTTATTCAGCTATTCTCATCAGTTTCACTTTGCTAGGGAAGCAGTTGTATTGTTTCTAATTGCTGTGGATGTGCTTTTGCCACCAATGAAGTTTTGCAAGGAGCTGGACCAACAGTCCCCAGAGAGCAGTCCAGAGGGCTTAAATTGTTCTTGTGACGGTCAGGATGGGCAAGATGGCAGTGGATGTATGGAGGAGTGGAAAGCAGGTGCTTGGGGAGCGCCTGGTGTAGTTCCTGAAATGCATGAGCAGCAGTGCTGAGCACCCAGCTCCTGTATTTTCATTGAGCCTGGAGACTGCATCAGTTCAAAAGAGCGGCTCAGAGCATGTGATGACACTCCTGTTTTCTGTTTGAACTATTGCTGTGAAAAGGGTCTCACAGGTTAGCTCTACTCTGCTCAGGTAGCACTGAAAGTATGACTTACCTCTGCAGAGTCCTAAATGTTCTGGATCATAATAATACATTCATCTGCAACTAACTTTGATGCTACTTTTGAGTCTAAGAAGGTTGCTGTGGATTTCAGACAGTTATACATATCATGTGCACTGCGGTCCCAGAGCAAAACTGGCAGGGGAGCAGAGCATCCCAGACTTCTCTCAGTTGAAGTTCAGAGTCTAATTCTTAATCCTACTTGCACGTGGTTCCTCTTAGTTCAGTTACAACAAGGTCTGCAGCATGGTTACGTATCAGTAGGGGATAAACCTTGGCTTCAGATCTAATAGTCACTTTCCTCATCTTGTCCGGTTGTCCTCTGTCTTTTACATTTAGGTTACTGTGGAAAACAGTGATCTGTTACTCCAGCCTCTGACAGCTGCAGAACTTTCTAATATTTTAGTTGCATCTTTGTGGGTAGCGCCTGCAGAGGTGTGTTTTATTTTACTGTCTGCAGAAGTCTGGGAGAAGCAGAAGACTGGCTGGCCAGGCGCAGGGAGCACACTGTTGCAGATTGTCATGGTTGCCATAGCCCTGCTGCTCCATGCTGCTGTGTTGTAACTTCTAAGTGCTGGGTATTTCAAGTGGTACTGTAGTTCAAACTCTGCTGTCTAGAGCTGTTTAAGGTACAGTTTGTGAGCAACAGCTGAACTCCCATTTTTTGGCAAACATAGGAACAGCGTCTCCTCTTCAAGTAGGTGCTGTGTCTGGGTACTTCATACAGAACTGCAGGAGGGTGAGGATTCTGAACCCATCCCTGAGTTGTACACATTTTCTGATAGCTAAGAAGGAAACTGAAGTGAACTGATGTAACTTGAACTTGAAGCTGCCACAGGCTGGCACTTGGTGGTGGTCATTGTGCACCCAGGGAAGAGCAATCTGGTAAGTACATCTCCCAGAGTCAGAGGAGAGTGGCTTTTTCAAACTTCCTCTCTTAGGATACGTGTGTTTGTGTGTGTGAGAGTGCAAGAGCGCCTGTGAGAGAGGTTTCAGCATGAACTGAATGGGTAATCCCTCAGCCAGGTTGGAGTAATTGCAGAGCTTACGATGACAAGAGCTAGCACCTGCCTACAGAAAGGAGATAAAAGGGGCTGGAGGTGTCTGTGGGCTTTAAGTGTTGCACATCACTTTGAAATGAAATACCTCTGCTGCATAGAGATCGTCACTTCTCCCACAAGCAGGGAGCTCGCAGAGCCTTCCCCTTGGACTGCGGGATCCGAGTGCTGCAGGTGTGGGACATCAGAGCAGGACAGTCCCTCTAGCCACACCGTCTCCTGCTTGTGACTCCTTTGGCAATAGGACACCGTCTTGCTGCAAATATTTCTCATCCTCAGAGGAATTCAGCTTGCTTTAAAATATGCAAACAGAAAATGGCACGAAGGAATTTGCAGCAAGAGAACTTGTGCAGCTGTCTCCTCCCCATTAACCTTCAGGGACAGACACGTCCGCTACTGGAAGGGAAGGATGCAGGTGACAAGTTGAGAACCCTGATCATCAGAAACATTGAAACGCTTTACGCTTGTTCCTAAACTGGAAGCTGACTTGGACCACCGTGCTCCACCTACCTGCCACCTGCACCTGCTCTAAAGGATCCTTTTTTCTTTTTCTTTTTTCTTTTGTTTTTTTTTTAACAACACTGAAAAAACTGGAGACTACCATGCGCGTTCCTCTGCCCCAGGTATGTTCCCTGCCCCTGTCATGCACTCCTTCCTCAGTCTGAGCAGGGCTCCAGGCTTGACTCTCAGTTCTTCAGCATCCTGGCTCTGATGGGGCAGCACATCTCTGAGAGCGCCTTCCTTTCACACCCGTAGGTCTGACTGTTGTGGCTGATGCAGTCAGTGTTTGTGCTGAGGCACGGCACCAGCAGCTCTCCTTGGTGAGAGATGCGAGGAGAGGAGCCCCAGCCTTCCTGCTGCAGGCCGGGGGAGGAGAGGAGGAGGTAACCATGTGTCTGAAGGCTAGGAGGGAAGTGTGGAGGTGAGGTGGAGCTCTGCACGAGTTGGGACAGTGCTGCAAAAACAGGGTTCTTAGCTGGGGTACTTCCCTCATGAGGATGAAGGGTTACTATGAGAACATCAGAAATGCCAGGAGGGCATCAAGCAGTGCCTGCAGGATTGGGTGGGTCCGTTGATGCCCACTTGTATGTTGCACTGGGGGCATGGGGTCAGAGGTCTGAACTGCAGTGACCAAGAGGACTTTGCCAGGTCTCCCAGTGGCATGCATGATGCGCTAACGTGCTGAGCCTTGCCCTGCTGCTGTTCCCCAAGGAGCAACAACAGCTTCCCAGAAGGAAGGGGAACAGCAGGAGACCCAATTGTCCCTGGAGAGGTCTCCGTATGAAATCCCTCCTTCATCCTGCCAGCATATCCCACTGGATTGATTGGCATGAGGGCCACGGTCTTTGTCCTCACACTTACTACCAGAACAGAAGCGGCAGGTCCCACGGGCGCATTCCTTCTGCCCATCCCCAGCAGTGGGCTGGGAGGGGTGGTTGCCTGCTGAGGCTGAGATTTGGTTCCCCTCCTTTCTCCCCCACACCTTTTTTTTAATAATGAGCTGTAGCCTAACTCCTGGCACGTTCCCAGAGCTTCTCTCCCATGGTGAGCCTTGATACACAGCCAGAATAAATCATCCTTTGTCTTGTCAGAAAATTCTCCCCGTGACTTTGTGCTTGTTCCCAAAGACCGCTGGGCTTCCCTGCTTGTCCCGTGGATGTCCCACAGGAGTTGTCACCACTGGTTAATCTTCGGTGACGTTAAACGGATACACTGAAAATCAGAGGGATGCTGATGTGCATGGATGTATGAGCCCTTAATGTATGGAAACTGACTGCTGGATGGGTCTCTTTTGTAGTACATGGTCACCCCAAGAACTGTCCTGTGCTACATCCCTGCTCAGACTGAGGGCTGGGGGGGGAAAGGACGTGGCTTCTCCAGAGTTTTCGGTTTGTTACTCTGCTATATTTGTTATCTGGATTCTTAAGTAACGAGTGCTTTGAATTTTGTGATTATGTTACGGTGATGTGTAGTTAATGTACTAATGTTCACTTGAGCTAGGGTCATGGTAACAGTGTGGTTTGTTTTTTTTTAACTGTTCAGAAAATAACTTAAATACAAATACAAAGGTTAAGCTGTGAACCTCTCCTGTTTTCCTTTTGGGATGAAGGACAGTGTTGGACCATCACGGCTGCGCCTTGCACTTGGACAACAGAAACCTCCCTGCCCCAGCACCAGCCTGGGGGCTGCTCCTGGGGCCCGTGCCCATGCTCTGGAAGGCAGAAAGAGGAGGAGAAAAAAAACCCCACCACCGCTTTTTTCCTAAAACCACAGCATACTTTTTAATTAACAAACTCCATTGAATGACTGGTGGCCTCTGGCTGGGGCGAATGAGTCTGCCCTGTAAGTCAGAGTAGATGTGATGCACCGAGCCACAACCATCTTGCCTATAAAAGTATAAAGACTCTGCTTTTCTGGGTACACTTGCAAGATCCTGGTAGGAGAAGCACAAATTTGTTTTATAAGCTAATCAGAATCCTGCTGTTCAATAATGAGTGAGTAATTGACATATCGCGGCACCGCCATGCGACACAATGGCTGGGGATGCTGAAATGCTGACGATTCGAACACGAGCACCCTTGGCCTCAGAATACCTTTCTCTTAAAAATGCTCTGCGGATGGCAACCTCAGATCTTCCCATTTTACTTAACAGCCCCTTTTAAAACAAAGGCGACTGTGGTTTTAAGATCCCGGCTCCCAGGGTGGGCAGAAAACAAACGCGCGCCGCGCGCCCGCTGCCACTCTTCCTGCTGGCTCCATTCTTGGGAACCAGCAGGGGAGGGAGATTGCGAACCTCCTGCTTTCTGCAGGGCTGGGAGTCCTGTCACCTCCAATCCCCATCTCTCCTTGTGACAGCATTCCTAGCAGCCGGGTGCTTTGTTTGGAGAGGGTTGGATTTTTAATGCATACATCATCTATTTATGCTGCTTTATCCTCTGCTGTTCCTATCCTGCTCTATCCCTAGCCAACCCTTCCTCTCTTTCCTGCTGATGTCCAAAGACAAGGGTCATTGAATCAGAGAGTGATCAGGTTGGGAGGGACCCCAGGGGTGAGAAAGTCACAGAATGGTTGGGCTGGAAGGGACCCCAAAGATGGGAGAATCACAGAGTAGTTGGGCTGGAGGGGACCCCAAAGGCCATCCAGTTCCAACCCATCAGAGTGGGCTGGAGAACTCTTCCTAGCAATCTGCCTTCAGATCCAGGAACTCGGGACCTGAAGCTCTCTCCTCTCTGAGGCAGAAAAGCAATCTTCATTGCAAATTTCTGCAGGAACAGAGTGAGTACCAGGCAGCTTATCTTAAATAGATTCAGTGCTTAATTACCCTTTCCTTTTAAAAATGTGTGCCTTATTTCCACTTCAAATGAAGAAGGAAAGTAATGTTTGCCATATCTCCAAATTAACAGCGTTTGATCGACCCACAGCTTTAAAATGAAATTTTCTGGTGGTGGTTTCTTTCTTTTTTTTTTCTTTCAACTTTATATGCACACTTCAGTAAGGTGTGTTTTGGGAAGAGGGAAATTGGTCAGTGTCAGCCTGCTGGGCAAATTAATGGTGGGAGCCTCGTGGCTGCTGGGGATGTTTGCTGAGGTGAGGGGGCTGCTGTGCCAGGGTCTGCTGGGCTTGGAGGAGGAAAACCTGGGCTTGGAAGGGCTTCGTGCAGGTATATGGCCTTCCTGCAGTGGGAGAGCACCCAGATGAGGAGGTGACTGTGAGCGGTCCTGCGGGGGTGGGAGTGAGAGGGAATGGGATGGATTGGGGTCTGGCTGCTGCTTTCCCCCCAAAGCACATGGAGTCAGGGAGCCCCTGTGTGGAGGAAAGGAGGACCGGGGCTGCCAGTAAGTCACAGCGCTGAGCGGCATCCCAGCACAAAGCAGTGGGGGGGGTTGCTTGCCAGCGCTTGTCCCCATCACACCGTGTGCCACCATCGCTGGGTCAGGTCGCAGGAGTGTCTCCAATTAGCTCAGCTCCCCAGCGGCCCTTAATTGACACCCCAGGCTTCCACCTCACCCCCCTCCCTTCCTGCCGTGTGGCCCCACCTGCACATCCACCAAAGCTCTCCTAGCAGCTGCTGGGGTCCTGTGACAGTAACCCAGATTTACTCCTAAATCCAGGAGCCCCCTGACAGCAGCCTTGTCCTTCTGCACTGAGGATAAAGCCCTCAAAGCCCCAGAGCTCAATGTAGGTCAATGCCCCAGTGAAGATATGGGGAAACTGAGGCAGAGAGAGATGGAGGGACTCTCGGAACATCATTGCAGGACACAGGGAGTCCCATATGGAGGGACCTGTTGCACGGTGGGGCCAGCCAGCCTGGCCTGTCCCTTTTAAGCTTTTGGAGCTGTTGCCAGCCTGGCTTAGTGGGGTCCCCATCCTTTCGACTGGCTGTTCAGCAAATTAAGAGCTTGCTATTAGGCTGCTAATTAAAGGCACTTCATTAGCAGCAGGGGAGGCAGCTCCTGGCCGCAGCAAAATTGGATTCCTCTGAGCTGCCATGAGCTGCATCTCTACTCTCTGGGGCTGGGGGCTGCACCCTGGGGCTGGGGGCTCTGCCACCCCGGTCCCGACAAGGGCAGATGCCCCCATTCATCAGGGCACATGGGTCACCAGCCCTCCTACCCTCAACACAGCAGATGCAGCATAGCTGCCCCGCAGCCTGATGTGGTGGTGGGAGGGTTATGGGGGTGCTGGGATGTGGGCACCCCTTTCATCCCTCTGCCTCCAGTCCTGAGGAGCCCCATTGAGGCAGGGAGGGCCCCAGACTCCTCCTCTGCCCGCTTTGAAACCTCCAATGAGCCCAGGGGACAACACCCAGACTGCCTTCCTTCTTTTCCTTCTCCTTGCCTCCTTCCATCTGAAAATGGGAGAGAAGAGCCAGACACAGGGGCCGCCTTCCTCTCCTCCTCCTCATCCTCAGACCGATGAGAAGGGGACCCCGCAGCCCAGCAGGGACATCAGTGGGGTGAGTGTTGGGTGGGCAGGGGGCTGGGTTGGGGGGCTGCCCCATCCGCATTCCCCACATCCCTCATGGTGTGTAACCCCCGCAGTTCCCAGCTTGGGATTCTTACTGGGATTAGTGAGGATTTGGTGTGCGTGAGCCGGGAGCTGCTGAGTGCTATGGATCTGGCTACTGGGCTCAGGAAGGGGGTCTGAGGGAGAAGAAGCTCCCAGGACTGGGACTTGGCTACTGGGGAGCTCTGTGGGGTTGGGGTAGTGCTTGGAACAGGGCTCTGTTGCTCTCCTCTCCCCCAGCGCCTCACCTGCCCCCTGCTCTCCGTCACCCTCGTGGTATCCTTCGGCTCCTCCATGCTCTACGGCTACAACCTGGCTGTGGTGAACTCGCCAGCGGCGGTAAGGGATGGCACAGCCCCACCGGGGTCTGTATCCCTCCATGGAGGTGGTGGGACCCCTAGTCCTGCCCCACAGTGAAGTGCTGGCTCTTCCCTCAGGCTGTGCCCCGGGGCTGGCTGTGATGCTGTTGGCTCCCTGCCTTTCTCCTCTCCAGTCAGTGCCCATCTCTCTGCCCCACAGCACATAAAGGCCTTCTACAACGCCACATGGTCCCAGCGCTATGGGCACGGGCTGCCCCCTGGGCCCCTCACCCTCCTCTACTCTCTGACCGTCTCCATCTTCGCCCTGGGTGGGCTGGGGGGCTCTTTGCTGGTGGGGACTCTGGTGGCACGCTATGGCAGGTAAGGGGGTGGCATGGGGCGGATGGGGCCGTAGGGGCTGCCCCACTGCTGTGTCTACCCCATAGGCACGGCACGCTGGGACGCAGCGCGCTGCTCGTCCTCCTGGCTGGTGGCCTCATGGCCTTCAGCCGACAGCTGGCAGCCCCCGAGATGGTGATCATCGGCCGTGCCATCACTGGGCTGCACTCAGGTGGGTGGAGAAGACCCTAACTCTAAACATGAGAGGGTCTGGGGGTTGCCTGTGCGGCCACCTCCCTGCCCACAGCCAGGCCCTGCTGTCCATGCTGCCCAGGTATCTGTCTCAGCGTGGTGCCCCTCTACCTGGGAGAAATCGCCCCCAAGAACCTGCGGGGCTTCCTGGGCCTCCTGCCCAGCATCTTCATCTGTCTGGGGGTGTTCTGCGCACAGGTGCTGGGGCTGCCTGAGCTGCTGGGCCAGGTGAGCAGGATGGGGTATCGTCCAATGGGGTATTTATTGCCCAATGGGATGTCTCCCAGAGGGATGCCCCCTGATGGGTTACCCCCCAGTGGAATGTCCCCCTCCTGCCCCTACCACAGGCCCTGCACTGCCCTCCCCATGACGCATCTCCATCTCTGCTCTCCCCAGGACAGGTACTGGCCCCTGTTCCTAGCGGTGGTGGCCATCCCTGCCTCCCTCCAGCTCCTGCTGCTGCATTGCTTCCCCGAGAGCCCACGGTTCCTGCTGATAGAGAGGAATGACGTCTGTGGAGCCACAGAGGGTGAGGGTTGTCTTAGGGGGTACCACCTGTGTGTGTGCAACCTACCACAGTATCCTGACAGCCCTCATGCCCCGTATAACCCAAATCTTCTCTCCCACTCAACTCTCCCATAGCATTTCCCCGGTGCCCCTCACTGTGGTGTCAGGGCATCTTCCTGACTCCCAGGGATGCACAGCCCCGTGGATCCCCCCATGCTGTGTTTATGAGCACCCATCCACCCTCACCCACAGCGCTGCGCCGGTTCCTGGGGACACCTGATGTGCAGGAGGTGCTGGAGGAGATGAAGGAGGAGCAGCAGTCCCTCTCCTCGGTGCAGACGGTCTCTGTCCGACAGCTGCTGCAGGACCGCTCGGTGCGCTGGCAGACCCTGTCGGTGGCGGTGGTGAATGTGGGCATGCAGCTCTCAGGGATCGATGCCGTGAGTCCTGGTCCTGAAACCCGGTTCTGCAGGGGCGCAGAGTTCTGTGCCTCCTCTCGCACTGAGTCCCTTCCTTGGCAGATCTGGTTTTACACCAACACCATCTTCCAGAACGCAGGGATCCCCAAATCCCAGATCCCATATACCACAGTGGGCACCGGCGCCATTGAAGTTGTTGCGGGACTGATTGGGGTGAGTGAGGGATGGGCAGACAGGCAGACCACAGCACCCAGCGCCACTGAGCCTTGGGTCAGATAGACCCCATATCCATCTGTGCCACACTCTGCAGGGGTTGGGGGGAAAACGGGGTGGAAGAATGGGGTGAAAAGGCTCAATTTCAGGACATACATCTGAATGAGGACACAGAGGTGCCACCAGGCTCATTCCATGCCTGCAGCTGGACCCGGACCCACAGGGTACCCTCATCACCACAGTGGGATCCCCATTGTTCCCTTGCTTTCTGCTCTCCTCTGGCAGTGCTTCACCATTGAGAAGCTGGGCCGGCGGCCCCTCATCATCACCGGGTTCTGCGCCATGGGCACTTGCCTGGCAGGCATCACCGGCTGCCTGCTGCTTCAGGTAGGGTTGGGACATTGCCATCCCATGGGTCTCGGGTGCCTTAGTGAGATTCCAACCCTGGGCAACTCTTAATGAGGGCGGGGTGGTGAAGGGATGAATCATAGACGCACAGAACCATTAAGGTTGGAAAAGATCACTGAGCTCACCAAGTCCAACTGTCAGCCCTCCACTGGATGGGATGGGTTCTCCCCGAGCTGGCTCTGCTTCGCCCCAGACCACCCATAGCTCTTCTGTACTGGTGTCCCACCACCCCATGTCCCACCACAGACTGCCCTGCCCTGGATGCGCTACGTCGCCGTTGCCTGCGTGGTGGGCATCATCGCTGGGTTCTGCATGGGGCCAGGTGGGTCTGGGGGCTGCAGGGCCGGGGGTGGGGACAGGGGACAGGGGGCAGCACAGAGCTGGGTGCTCCAGACCTCAGGCACAGAACCTGCACTGCTTTACCCAGTTGATGTATTAGCAGAGCCGTTAGCAGATCTATAATTCATCCTCAGCCCAGACTTTATTCACTGTAATTACATCTTTAATTAGGATTTTAATGGCTCATTGTTCACAAACAATGATGAATAGGACTTTTATAACAAAAATATACATATCTCTACTCTGGGCGAGCTGTGAGTAAGAGTCCATCGGGAGCTGCACTCCTCCCGGAGTTATTATCACTTGTGTTTGCTTGCTCATTTCCTTCCTTGGAGCACCTCTCATGAGGATGACTTGAGCATCCCCATCCCCAGCACTGGGACCCCGGGTACAGCACCAGGACTGAAACTTCCCAGTCCAGTACCCACCCCATTGTCCCGAAGGGCCATGACATCCTGGTCCCCTGCCCCTGACCCGTCCATCCCTGTGCAGCTGGTGTCCCCTTCCTGATGACGGCTGAGCTCTTCACGCAGTCCCACCGCTCGGCTGCCTATGTCCTGGGGGGGTCTCTCAATTGGCTCTGCAATTTCACCATCGGCTTCATCTTCCCGTTCCTGCAGGTAATGGCCTCGGGCACTGGGATGGGCATGGCCCCTCTGCTCCCCCAGGAGCCAAGACCAGCTGCCCCAACCCTTCCCTCTCCTTGTCTCCAGATGTCAACCGGTGCCTTTTCCTACTTGGTTTTCTGTGGGATCTGCCTGCTGGTGGCCCTCTATGTCTACCTCATTGTCCCCGAGACCAAGAACAAGACCTTCATGGAGATCAGCCGTGTCTTTGCTGCCCGCCAATCCCTCACCCCACTGTGCCATGCGGGGATGCTGAGGCTCCGTGGATACGGGGCCATGGAGAGCAACCTGGAGGGCTCAGAGCACAGCCTGCCCTGAGCCCCAGGTAGTGCTGAGAGGGGAGCAGGGGACAACGGTGGGTCTCACTGGACGTCTTGTCAACCCACAGCCTGATGACGCGCATGGGAACAGTGACTGGTCCATACGGATCCCTGCTGCCTGGTCCCAACACCATGGAAGCAGAGATCACGGCCCCATAGCATCCTCCACGTCTGCCTCCAGACTCGGCTGCTCTCGGCAGCAGAACAGAGCGGTAAATATGTGCAGCATTACATATGTATAATGGAGTGTAAATAACCCCAAAAAGTGCATTGTAAATAGACTCCAAGTTTATCCTTTATTAATGAGGCACTGAGTGCCCTGCTGTTTTAGAGCAGCGAGACTTTCATAATATCAAAACCTAAATTACACTTGTGTCTCTCATTCCCAGCAAACGACAGCATCATTTCAGGCCTCTTTGCCACTGGTATTTATTTATTCCAGTATTTATTTATCTCTCCCACCCGGCGTGCTGGGCAGCCTGGGAGATGCTCCGTGCCCTCCCTGTGGCAAGCAGTGACCCCTCAACTCCTGCGTGCCAGCGTGACCCATGAGCCCCGCTGTTCCGTCATAGAATCGCTGAGGTTGGAAGAGACCTCTAACATCACTGCGTCCAAACAACCTCCTACCACCGATATTGGCCACTAAACAGGGGCTGAGGCACAGGTTGCCCAGAGAGGTGTGGGGTGGGGACATCCACCTCCACCAGGGTCAGGCTGGATGGGCTCTGAGCACCTGATGAAGCAGTAGGTGCCCCTATTCAATGCAGGAGAATGGGACCAGATGGCATTTAAGAGTTCCTTCAACTCAAATGATTTGATAGTTCTAAATAATCCTCACGGGCTGGGAGAAGTACAGGGCTCCAGCGCTGCCCAAACCCACCAAAAGGATTCAGCCATACTCAGAGGGCACTGAGGATGAGGGAATGATACAGCGACGGTGAGGGGAAGGCTTTATAAAAATCAGAGGTGTTACAAAGAAGCGCCTTTGGTACCGTGGGGGTACTCACAGCCTTGGTAGGATCCGTGGAAGGAAAGACAGAGATGATCTTCTCCGGGTGCCCTCCTATGGTGCGCCCAGTGCTGCGGGAGGGAGCACTGAGTGGAGAGCAGAACGGAGATTTGTGTCATTCCAAACCATTACACGTTTCCTTGCATCCAACGCTCCCCAACCCGACCTCCCCAGAAGACATCTTTAAAGGATGAGCTATTCAGAAAATAGCTGTATATGCGGAAGCTTCCCTATAGAAACAGAAGGAAGGCTCCCGTGCTGGTCGGTGCCGGGGTGGTCGGGGCGCGGGGTGCGCGCCAGCAGATGGCACTGCCGGGATTTATGGCTGCAGCAAGCTGCCTCTCGGAGAGCACTCATGTAGGAGATGTCCTATTATATGGGCAGTTGACTTTAATAGTCATTGTGTGCTTAAAGCACAGCAAAACAACAGTGGGAAAAAGGAAAAAAAAAAGAAGAAAAAAAAAAGAAGGAAAAAAAGAAAAGAAATCCCCACTCCACTCGGATGGCCCTTTCCCCCCCCCAGCCCTGCTAGTCTATTTGTACAGTAAATTAAAAATATGAATCACTTCTCTCTACTGCCTCCCCAAACACTCATCCTGTCAGGCGCTGTGTTGTCTTCATTTGTATTACCTTAATTTAATGTTAATTATGTTCTTCATTTACAAAGAACACGCGTCCGCACTCCCCGCCGGGGGATTTTCCACGCTGCTCTCTCTGCAGAGCGGGAGATCCTGCAGAGTGCAGGGACGGGGCGGCAGGGGTGCTCTGTGCCCCCACCCCTATTGCTGCTATTGCCTCTCGATTGATGGAAGCACATCACTGTCACCGCACCCAAGTCGTGTCCCACCCCTCCCATCCCCCCCACCCCTCCCATCCCCCCCACCCCCAATAAATCCTTCCTAAAAGGTGGCCGGCCCATGGAGAGCGGTGATTTATGGTGGGAGCGCATTGGGGACGCGGCGTTGTGTGCCTCAGTTTCCCCATCGGCTGTTGGGGAAACCCCAAACTCCCAACCTGGAGGAGGATGGGATGTCCTGGGACGTGACAGGCAGAGCTGTGAAGGCAGTGGGCAGAACTGGCTGGGAGCACCCACCAAAAGCCCCCAGATACCCTGCAGAGGTATTAGAAATACAGATATTAAATTAAAAATCCACCCAAATCTTTTTATTCTGTGTTATTACCCAAAGAACAGAAAAGAACTGAAAATGACAGCCCCCCCATGAAGACCCATGATCCCAAGCACCTTTCTCCCTATCCCCACCCTCCAGTTTCCATGGAAACAGCCAAATATCGGGGGGCAAAGCCGTGAGCACCCCCAGCCACAAATTATCAGCAGCTGCAGGCCGGGGTCAGGTCCCTGGTGGGGGGACATGGGGGTTTCCCCTCGCTCCCACCACCCCATGGGGCTGAGGCTGCTCACTTCATCACACCGACGCCTCCAATGAGCTCCAAGGGCACAAACCCTTGGGGTGGGACATGGGGGGGGACCGTCCCACTTATCCCCTCCCCTCTTACCGAAGACCTTTCTGCCGATTCCCAGCCCCAGATGCGATCCAGGAGACGCTGTGTCCTCCAGCAGAAAGCCACGGCTGTGTCCCCATGCAGTGACACGCTCGTGCCAACATTTTAATTAATGACAATGGCTCCTTTTTTTTTTCCCCTTTTTTTTTTCTTCTTTTTTTTCTTCCCCCCCTCCTCCCCCCCTTTTTTTTTCCCCTCTCTCTCCCCCATAAGCGCTTTAATGCGTGCGCTCAGCCCGGCCGATCCCTACAGCCACGGAAATATTAGGTTGACGGATGTGGTCTGTCGCCAGCGCTCCCTCCGCGGGTCCGCCTGTCAGCCCGCCGATGATGACATTAACACGGGAAGAAAGTGATGACAAATGCCCGTTATCAGGGAACGAGGCCTGTGACAAATCGCACGGCGCCTCGCGAGCAGCCCCATTACGCTGTAATAAAAAAAGATGGATGGCTCCGCGCACCGGGGCCCCGCGCTAATGCGATTTCGCCCGGTCTCTCCGGGTTCTAATTAAGGCAGAAAACGGAGAATGAGCAGGAGGCCCCCCCCCAAGATCCAAATCCCCCCGTGGCTGTGGGTGCTGGCCATTGGAGTGCCCAGTGGTGTCTCCTTGGAGCGTTCCCCATTATGTCCTCTTGGGACGTCTCAATGGTGTCTCCTTGGAGCATCCCGGCGATGTCCCCTTGGGGTATCCCCATGATGAACCCTTGTGGTGTCCCAATGGTGTCCCCTTGTGGTGTTCCCATAGTGAACCCTGGAGGGGTCCCAGTGGTGCCTCCTTGGGGCGTTTCAATGGCCATCTCTTGGCGTGTCCCAGTGGTACAACCTTAGGAGCAGGGCGGGGGCCCTGCTGCATCTCCTGTGAGCTGCTGCAGCTTTGCAGAGCATGAGAAATGGGGAGTAGAAAAATGCTATCCGTTGAAAAGCACGACAAATGCCCATCCAGACTGGCAGAGACCAGAGCAGCAGAAGCCCGGAGGCACCATGAAGACCACTGCAGTACCAGGCACAGCGGCGAGAGTGAGACCTTCCTGCTGTGGGCTTTGCTTCCTGGGAGCAGCAAGTGCCTTCAGCTATCCATGCTCCAGGGGCTGCGCTGTCCCAGCGTGGCACCCATGGCCATAAATTGGCTCCTACTACTGGGAATGGCAGGGTAGAGGGAGGGAGCTGGGGCGGCAGCAGGAGAGGCTGGGGGTTGCAGCTGGATTGGTGTTCCCAGAGCTCAGACCAATGGCCTGGCCTGCCAATGGGAAGGCGAACTGGGCTGACTGCAGGAACAATTGGGGAGTTCTGCTCCCCGGGGCTCAGCAGGAGGCAGAGGGAGCAGAGCAGGGGGACAATCTCAGGTTCTGCTGTACCTGCACCAGGTCCTCCCGCTCCCTGAGGACGCACTGCTCTGCTGCTGATGGTCACAGAGCCATCCAAATCCCCTCGCTGTGATGAGCACCCTTCCAGGCTCAGCGCTGCCGACTCAGGACCCCGCTGCGAGTAAAACCGGAGGAGGTGACAGGGATAGGTTCAGGAGCCGGGCTGTGGGCACGGGCTGAGCCCGCCCCTGGCTTGGGGTCACTGCGCCATCTCAACCCACCTCCTACCCCGCCATCCCATCCCCGCGACAAGGAGCTGCACGGAGCCGGGCCGCCTCCAGCTCGGGCATCCCCGCGCTGCCCTTACCCGGTCCTCCAGCTCCCTCTGCTGCCTGTCCCCTCACCTCTCCCTTGATTTCCGCCTCCTTTCCCGACGAGGTTCCTCATCATCTCCCCCTCCCACCCCACCTGCGCAGCTCTGGGCCGTGGCTGGGGCTGGTTGCGGGGCGGGCCGAGGCTGCGAGCTCAGCCCTACAGCACCAGCCGGCAGGGAGCCCGGCCCCAAAGCCGGGTGCTCTCAAACAGCTCCTTCCCGCATTTGGGATTGATTTTTTTCCCTCTCTGAGCCCATTGTCGGCAGCCCAGGAGCTGCCCGGCTGTTTCTTTTTCCTTGACACAAGCAGGTAAATTATCGGCAAGTAACACGTCTCCCATCCGAGGGACTGGAGAGCCTGCCTCCCCTTTCCCGTGGTGACGGGAGCTGAGTTATGGCTCTGCTGGAGAGAAACGCCTCTGTAACGCGGCTGTTTGTGCCGCTGTGTGGCCCAACGAGAGCTCACTGATGCAGGAGAGCCGGCCCTACAGCCCTGGGATGGGGGCTGCGTGGTCTCAGACCTCATGGCACTGCGGGGTGAAGGTTCTCATGCCCGGATAGTGCAAGCAATGCATGGCACAAATATTTGGTGCCAAATAAGGCTGTTTGGGGGGGGGGGGCATCTCTATGTGTCTTTGCGCTCCCTGGAAACTGGGATGTTGGTTTGACAACCAGTGAAACCCATGGAGCGAACAGCCCCAAAATATGCGAGCAGGGGGGAAACTGAGGCACAAAGCAGCAGTGCAGCAAATGGAGACTTTCTGGGTTTGATCCAGGACCTCAGGACCAGACCTTCTGAAAGGGCTTGGGACCACCCCCTCCCAACCTCAAGCACTGGCTGCATCACAGCACAGGGGTGAGACGTCTCTGAGCAATATAATTGCTTTGGGTTTGTCTTCCCCCCAAAATGGGTGAGGGGAGGGATGGCTGGGTGGTGGCTGAGCTCAGCCTGGGGTTCTGCGTCTCCCACCCGTGAGCATCCCAGCAGGTCACACATGGAGAGTATCTCACTGCTGTGGGAACACAGCAGACACAGGGGCTGAGTAGGACCCCCAAAAAGCGCCCCTATGGGCTGGGGGCACAGCCACCCCATACACAGGAGCTGCCCCAGCAGAGCAGGGTGCACTGGGCACACGGCTGCTGCCCCCGTCCCCCCCCAGCTGCACCCCAGCAGCCATTCCCTCTCGCTCCGCGCCTCACCGACGTCGCCCGGCCATCAATAGCACTCGGTTAATTAATTTGATGGGAACAGCAGGGACCGCACTTTGCATTTAGTGAACTTCTGAGAACTTCCAACCTCATCTTCATAATTGGCCTCATAAATTTGAGGAAAGAGAGAAATCAGCAAAGCTGGAGGAGCGAGGGAGGGCGGGAGAGGCCCAGCACGCGGGCGGGCAGGCGCACGAGCAGCGACTCTATTTGGTGTCCTTATTTAATTTTATTGCACAGATCCATCTTCGCCCGCCCCCTCCCTGCCTGGCCCTCTCTCTCCCTCTCTCCCTGCTGGGTTCACCTAATCATGATAAATTCATATTCATTTCCCTGCCTGCCCCGGCGGGGGGAGCAGCTCTGCTCCGTTCTCCCAGCCGCGCTGCCATTAGCAAATATTTGCTCATGGATACGAAGTGCCACTGTTAGAAGCCCAAAGGGCCCCTCTGCACCCCTCTTCCCCTGTAGGCCAGGCACAGGGAGTGGGGTGTGCTGCACATGGGGTAAGGAGGAGGGTGGGAAGACCTGCCCTGATGTGACTCAGCACGGCTTTTTCTTCCTTTTACTTCTGGGAGCAGAGAGAGCTGCTGGGTGGGACAGGAATTGCCTGAGCCCCCCATCTGTACCCACACTGGGGGCACACAGGGCAGAAGTGTGAGTGAGGGGCTCTGCGGCAGGAACTCAGTGCCTGTCCAGGCTCCCCAGCTTCCCACTCTGTCTCTTCAAGTGCTGCTGTGTTTGGGTTTCTTTTTAATTTTCAGGATGATCGGACTCACAGCCAGGGAGGACAGGAAGGGGGAAAGCACTGAAGGCCCTTCCTGGGGTGCAGGAACTAATCGACACCCCATGAGAGTTGCCTAAGGCAATCTCTGCTCACCCTGGCAGCAGCCGTCCTGGGGACCCAGCACCCACAGCCATCCACCCCATCTCAGGCACCCCAGGAGCTCCATTTGGGCCCCAAGTTTTGCACCTTCTTCTGTGTGACATTAGAAGAGACAGAAGCTGTGCTGGGGACACGTAGTGGCCAGCCCTGCTCTGCTGCACAGGCAGAGGAGTGGTCTCAGAGCCACAGCTGGCTTTGGGGAATGCCAGACTGGAGGTAACCCCTACCTTGAGGTCTGCAAGTGACTCAGAAGATGCAGAGTGGGATTAGGGGCACATGGCTGCTCTGTCCCCTCCGTGCAGGGCAGGAGGCTCTGCCCAGTCCAGCACTCACAGCAGACAGCATGATCCAGTTACTGGTGCTGCTCTGCCTGGCACAGCACAAAGAGGAAGTGGGAGCCTTTGGAACCCAGAAGCATCACTCCTGGCGACTGGCAGGGCCATTGTGCTGCATCTGCAAGGGAAACAGCCTCATCTTTGGACCACGCAGTTGTGGCTGCTGCTGGCCACGGGAGGGCTCTCTGCCCTCTCCGGAGCTCCTGGGCAGGGAGCTGAGGGATGGGAGGACAGGGACAGACAGAAGACCCTTCCTTCACAGTGCAGGGGGCAGGTAGGAGTTCTTCATGTCCCCAAGAAAGTTGCACTGCCCAGAGAGCAGCCCCAGCCCTCCCCCTTTGTAAAAGCACACACAGCCAGACCAGAGCTTTGCAGGGCTGCTGCAGCACCCATTTCGCACCACAGAGTGAATTGTGGCCCCAGAGGAAAGGAAAAAGGGGAAAGACATGGGGAACAGCAATACCACATCTCCCCCACCCGCAGCGTTGTCCCCCAGCCTGTGACTCTGGCGAGAGGGGCAGCCCCAGTCCCACAAGGAACAGCTCACCATGGCACCCAGAGCTGGATGAAAAAGAGATAAGGGATTTATTACACTTCATGTTTCAAAGCACCAATACATGCCAGAAGACATTCATTTCCATCAGGCGTTCTGTAGAAGGGCTGGGATGACCAAAGGCACCACCTGGATTGAGTCCTCCCCAGCAAACACCCAGGCCCCACTGCGGGTCCCCAGCAGCCAGGTTTGATGCCCTAGTGGCTGCCCTGGCAGCAAACACAGCTCATCCCTGCACGTGACAAAGCTGCAGCAAAGTGCAGAGTGGGGGTGGCCAGGTCCCCTACAAGATAAGGGAGAGTAAAGCCAGATCAACCCCAGAGACTGAGGCAGGAACACCCTGGCCTCACCAGCAGCTGATGCCACAGAGAACTGAAAGCCTCTGCAAAATTCATCTCCAGAATATAAAAATAGTTGAGGCTTCCTGAGAAACAAAATCACTCACTTGGAATAGAAGGGGTTATCACACCTGTACGTGTACACACACACACACACACACACACACACACTTGCTCTGATCAATACAGACCAGGTGACTTCCTGGTCATTACACACAAAAAATGGGAAAGCTCTGCTTTGCCCAGATTAACACTGAATTATCTGTGTTTCTCCCTGCTTCCATGCACCAAACACACAGCCTTACCAGGTTACATTCAGCACCATTACAATCCTGAACACAGCCACCCTGAAGCCTATGGGGCCATTTCTTTCCTGCACAGAGGGGAAGGGAGCCCTTGCGCCCAAGGCCAGGAGGATCACAGCACTCTGCCCTGCAGGATGCTCAGCACACGATGGACTGAGAACATGTAGATGGAGCACACTGGGTTTTTAGATATTCCTCAGGGCACACCTGGCTCTAGGGGAAGCTGCCTGGCACGGTGCAGTGAGACCCACCGGACAACACAAGTCAGACAGAGGGAGGACATAGCAGCAGCACAGGGAGACCTTTGCAGTTCTCACAGCAGCAGATGCCAGCAGCAACAACCAGAGAAAAGGGAGTTTCCAGACCCCTGTTGCCTTCATACAGAGCTCAGGACAGAGATTATGGAGCACCTGTGATCACACAGAGAGGAAGATGCATCCCTCTTCTCCACTTCCAAAGAACAGGAGGGCTTTTGTCATAACACTCTCCAAGCCAGCCTTCTGGAGCTTCCCTAGGGAGAGCCAGGCCAGGGTCAGCTGATGGGAGCCCCTCCAGTAGCCAGGGGCTGCCTGAGAACCGGGCACAGGCAGAGGTGTGACACCGGGCAGCCCTTCCAGCTCACGCCCTCTGCTGGGTGAAGCCACAAAGCTCTGCTAGCAGCAGGGCCCCAGTTTGCTGTGATACGTTACCCAGCTCACAGTCACCGCAGAACAGCACCGGAGAAGCCAGCAGCCCTCAAAACATCAGCACAGCTCGGAGTGCTGGGTGACAACCGGCGTCACCAGTCCCGTTCCGAGGGCTCTCGGTAAGGCAGCCCCAGCTGAGTGAAGACATCTCTCTCGGTCGGGGTGGGCAGAGCACGGCCAGATGCCACCTTGACACCACCGGGGCCTCGCACCACAGCCATGCTGAGGGCATGCTCTGAGAGGCTCATGCCCTTGGTCTTGGCCAGGGCACGCATGGAGCGATTGAAGTGGGCCGAGCCGGTGAAGTAGAGCAGGGCGCAGGCAAACTCACTGTAAGGTACCACGATGATGTCCAGACGTCGGTGACGACGGGCTGACCCAGGAAGGCGGCACACCCCCAGATACTTCTTCTGCTCACCATTGTCCTCCTGACTCACCAGGTCATCTGTAAGGAAGCCTGAGGAGAGGGAGCAGGCAGAGGGACTGAGCAGCAGATCAGGAATCCCCATTCTGAACTTTCCCCAGTCCAGGCAGCCGCTGAGGTGTCTCAGTGTGCTGCAGGGTCCCTACAATAACATAGTCTTGTCCCTGACAGCTTCCCAAGACAGGAGGAGCGATGACCTGCCCTTCAATGAATGCTATTCACATGTAGCTCTGACCTCAGTCCCTCCTTGGCTTGGCTCTGCTAAGAACAGCTTCGAGCACCATGTGCCAGCCCCCAGCCCTCTTACCGCTCTCGTGGAGGTTGTCAAGCAGCTTGCTGAACAGCCCACGGTGAGATTGACCATCCGGGTGAGTGACCAGCACGTCCACATCTCCACAGGTGGCCTTCCCCCGACGGTAGGAGCCACATGCCACACACACAAGCCCAGGCTTCAGGGCCAGGGCTGCTTGTCTGACCTTCAAAACAGGGAGGGAAACAGGAGAGAAGAGTCACAGACTACTCTCTTAATGCCCTCTCTGTCCAGACAGCAAATGATCTTGCACCTGTGTCAGCCAGTCCTGCAGCTCCAGGGTCTCTGTACAGAGTTGACACTTGGCAGGCATGGCAAACTGCCCCAAGGAGAAGACTGGCCTGCTGTCAGAAGCCATGTGTGCTGGGGTGGCTTTCATACAGCCCAGCCCACTGCCATACAACACAATGATCTACTAGGCTGCTGCTACAAGTTGGCCATTGGTATCAGCTCTTGGGGGAGGCCAGGCTGCAGCTGGGTTGGACAAGCTGGAAGATGCAGCAGTGTTAAGGAGGCAGCATCATCAGAGATACCACTAATGCAGCCACCTCCAGGCTGGATCCCAGCTCTCACTCTGCGTGGACAGTGCCAGTTCTGATGGCTTCATTCATTAAATGCTTAAAAAAGGCTCCCATGTCCTTGGACAGAAGTATTCTTGGTCTGATTGTGCCAATCACCCTGTTGGCAGCAAATAATTAGGGGCTCAGCAATTCCCAGTGTCGTCATCACAGGGCCATCACAGGAGCTGAGGTTCAGGAAGGTAGTGTCCATGCCCATAGCCCCTTGTCACTCTTGGGGATCATCCTTCATTAGCAAGAGATAAACCCATTAACCTTTGCCCCAGAGGTGCTTCAAGAAGCCACAAGCCTTTCTCATGCGGAGCAAGCCCTCCTCTGGTGTCCTTGCCCCCCTTCTGGCTTTAAATGAAGATTTCTAGAAAACTCCCAACCCCACCCAAAAGCCTAAAAGCTCATCAGCTCTCACTGTGACAGGCAGCACAGACAGTGACTAATCCCTCATTCTCTCTCCCTTGCCTGGATCAGAGGTGTGTGCCTGTGTATGGAGGGGAGCACAGTAATCCCATCAAGATAACAATAGGCCCAGCCCCAAGAGCCAGCTCCTCAAACCAGCCTGCCTGGGAAAAGGACCACTCACAACCAAAATGGCTAATCCGGCATACGGGACTGACACCCCAGCAGGAGCCTGGCAGGAGTGTATTCTTTGTGGCCAGGCCCTGTGGCCGAGTGACAGGGTCACGCTGCTTGCTGCCTCCATGGTGATCAGAGAACACAGGGGTAGCAATGATGGAGCCCCAAGCGCTCTGCTCACATTAGGGTACACTGGCTTAGCAGCCCACGGCCCTGGAGTGCGATGGCTTACAAGAGCGAGCAACACCCTTCTGCACCTGGATCCCCTTTGCTTCTACCAAGGATATCCGAGGTCTGTCTCAACACCAACAACCAGCTCACAGAATGCTCATGGACTCCTTTGGAGAAGTGGCATCAGGGAATCAGCTCAGGACCTTGGCCAAAAGCAGATATCAGAAAAGATGAGAGGCAGGAAAGGGGAGCTGGAACCTGCCACATGTAGTCTTTATCAAAGCACTGTGAGGAACTGGCAGCTAGGAAGTATCCTCCTTCTTGGCAAGCACTCAAACTGATCCTTTTTACAGGTTAAAGTAAGTGCTTGGTGGGCTTATGCCCAAAAGCAGTCACCCAAGCACTGCCACAGCTCAGAGAGGCTGCTGAAGAACTCAGCTATAACAGAGGGACATTTCCACAGCCTGCAACTTCCTGTCAGATCCCAGCAGGTCCTCCACCCCAAGGGCTCAGAGGCAAGCTACTCACAGTCTGCTCTATTTCTGCAGCTTCCTCCCGAGGCATGCGCTCCAGGAAATCCTCATAGTGCTTCAGGCCCACGGCTTGCTGGCTGGTGAGAGAAGCCTTTGTGCGGATATCATCCAGAGTCCGGAACCCCTAGTGCAGAACACATCATCTCTGCTGGGACCTCACTCTTCAAATGCTTCCCACTGGGACCAGGGGAGATTGTATTTAACCTGTCTCAAGACCAGGTTTAGTCACAGTTTCTGAAACCGCGTGTAGAGATCACAGCCTCGTTACTGGAAAGAAGATATTTAGGCAATCCTCACACATACTTCTAATCTCCACCCCACAGTGACTTCAAATCTTAACTAAATCTGACAGAAGGGTGCTATTCTTAAGGCAACTGTGCTCTTTACAGCTTGAATGAAATTAAGTGGTGCAGGTAAAGGAAAGCCTATGGTGTAAACACAGGCATATTTTCAGACAGCAAAGAAGCCATTCACAAACCAAACACTACAGAAAGGCAGGCTCCACTTGATCTATGCTCAGGAAACAAACTCCTTCTAAGAAGGAACGTATCCAGTGGGCTGGACAGGCTCATGTTGTCACATATTTTACACCAAGGCGAATGGCTGCTCTAACAGCTATAGGAGTCAGCCAGGACAACGGGGCAGTGACTGGATTGGGAACTGACAACCAAGACATCCTGGCTCAAGGCTGGTTCCTAACAGTGTCGCTGCAGTGAGCAATGTGAGATGAGTCTCCAAGCAGTGATGGTAACAGAAGAGACATTATGTGTCCTCCTCCACTCTTCCTATCACACATCTTTGTCGTCTACCCCATAGCCAAACTCAGTCTTGGCTGCCTGCACTCCGTTCTCCCCAAATACACCCACAACAGGACCCAGTCTCACAACTGCTCCCATAAACACAGATTTGAATCCCATCTGTGGATACTGGCAATTGGAAACTATTTGTTAAAGTAATTCCCCTGCACTCAGAAACAGTCCTCAAATCACAGCCTGAGAACCATTGTATAAAGCACTAAACTTACCTGCTGGTACCACATCTGAGCTGTCTTGACTCCTGCTCCCCAGATGTTGGAAAATAACTCCAGCACAGGCACACTCTCACTGATATGATCCAGCTTGCGCAGATGTCCACTCTCCAAGATCTCCAGGATCTTCTCTGCCATTCGCTTCCCAATCCCAGGAATTTTACAGGCTTCCTAGAAAGAAATCAGAGGTGATAAAGGCCACACACAAGCTGGGGAGCTGTTACCACTCAGAACCCAGTCAGATCAGTGATTGGTGGCAGGATTAGTTCTGTGAGCTGCTCATCTTCAGATCTGGCTGACATAGGTTCAGTGCCAAGTGAAAAAAGACAAGCATGCAGAACAGGACTGAAACACTACCACACTGAACAGCTGGGCTGCCACAGTCAGCCAGCTCCAGATTCAACTAGTTTTATAATGTTATCTCCAATGCTAGCCCAATGCTGAGGTTTATGAGGAAAGTGAAAATGGCCCCGCATTGAACCTAGGGAAGGTATTTATCTCATGGGTGATCAGATCCTATCCTAAGAGGCTCTGAGTTTGAATATGGGGTAGAGGCTCTGACTCCACGTTCCTGCCAGCGGTCAATGAATCCAACTCACTAGACAACAACTTACAACACAGGTCTCAAGGCATGAAGATAAGCTATTTCACACAGAAACAGGAACAGATCTGCCTTATAAAAGAGATGGGATGCAGAGTCCATCTCTCTGTTTCACTACTCTGGAGAAGTGTTTTACCTGGTAGGAGGTCACCGGTTTGTGGTAGCTTTTGAGTGCATTGATGGCTTTAGCATAGCCCAGAGCTCTCCACTTGTCCCCCTGGACAGAATAGGCTTTTGCCAGCACTTCCAGCTTCTCTGTGATGCACTGGTTGTGATTCTCCTTCTTGCTGTTGGAGGACTGTGCACAAACCCACTTGCTGACAGGCTGGGCCACTGTGGAAGAGCTGCCACTGGTCTCCTCTGACAATTTCACAGGATAGCGGCCAGAAATCAGCGCTTCCAGATCTCCCTGAGTGACACTAGCATCTTCTCCTTCGCTGTCTTCATCGTCATAGACTTTCTTTAGGGAGAGGTAGAAAAGCAGCCATGTGAGAATAAGTGCATGCCTCACATATGTCCCGTTAGCACAGCCTGCTCTTGGGAGTAGGAAGTCAGAGCACTAACCAACCTCCAGGGTATGCAGTGCTCAAATTGCCATCTCAGGAAGTTGTTAGTTATATGCATACACAGCTCTAAATGTTCTAAGCCACCCAGGCACCCCTTGAAAATACATGCACATCTCACAAAGCACAGGAGAACAGAGGTTGATTCAGATACAACCCAAGAACACATGCACTTCCAGTGGGAAACTTATTATTGAACTGGTGTCTGTATAGGCACATCTCTCACATTCAGTCTCTCTGCCTTCCACCCCACGATGCAGATCACAGGAGATACGCCCTGTACTCTGTTTTCACATTACAGACAAAATCTTAACAGGGTACTAAATTACAACCCCCCCATTTTCCCCATGGCTATCTGCAAGAGAAAAGGGGAAGGAAGGAATGCCACAAAGGACTCCACATTCCTCAGTGACAGAAGAAAGAACCAATGTATACATTTGCTGATACTCTCTGCATTAGGATGCCTCTGTGTGGACTTAAGAAACAATGACCCCTGGCTTCAGGTAATGAACAAAAGGGATAGGAGGAAGCTGAACAGAGGCTTTGAAGACTGCTTTGCTCATTTGGGTCCCCCTCTCTCCTTATGTATAAACACAGGAGTCCATGGAGATATATGAGCTCCTGTACCATGGAAGTAAAGCTGAAAGGAACAGGGCTGTTTGGGATTTGTTCTGAAGTTACACGCTGCACACAAGTCCCGTTACGAGTTTCTACAGAGCATCAGCCTAAGGCAGAGCTACATCTTTACAACTTGTTCCTGCTGGCTAGGGAGGCCTGCAAACAAAGTCGCTGCAAGATACAGAGCTGAAGCCATTGGGCAGAAGAGGCAGAATGCTCCTGTGCTTTCCCTTCTGTAATCTTATTTTATAACTCTGAAAATTGGGTCAGACTGAAGATTTGATAGACTGAAGTAGTTTTATTTGCTCTGAAACTCTGTATGCAACTCCCTGAAGACAAAGTTCCCTCTAAGGGCAGCAAAGCCTCAGAGTGTTCAGATCGCTTAGTAAGCCCCTTGAAAGCATTTAAGGAGCATGTTATCCAGCACAATGTAAACAACACTACAGCTGGAGCATGCAATTCCCATTCTCTCAGCCAGCAGTGTCACATAGGTGAAACAGTACATAAACCCCAGAATCTCTGTGCTTTGCCAAAAAAGCTGATGGACTTTTTCCAACCGTGCATACAAAACCAACAGTCTTGTGAGCTTCTAAGCTACTCCATGATCCTACAGCAGGTGGCTTGCAGAGCTGAGTGAGAATGGGTTGTGCTGGGTTTGTCTGTCCCAGAAAGGCAGCTCCAGCCTGGTGGCTGAGGCAACGCTTCACTTGACAGGGAGGAAACAGTAACAGGGTTCTATAAGTGAATAACTGGCACCACTTGCTACCTTGCAGAAAACTACAGCAACTTGATGCCAATCACAAGGCAGTTGCTAGAACCCAACCAGCAACAAGATTTCTGCTGAGTTCACATCCAAACCCTGAATTCTCAGAGCAGTCCCCATTCAGTATGATATACTAGTACACTCCTTGTTGCCTAGAGAATAGCATCCATCTATGCTAAAAAATATTCAGTGCTTAAATGGATGCTAGTTCCACATCAAGATTTCTGTTTCAGCTTCTCTGCTGGTGTCATTTTTTAAAAGTTAGGTACTGTCTTTAGAGCATAACCAGTGGGTTCTCCTCTCAACCCCACACAGCCCTAAGCTTGGACCAAGGGAATTTACTCAGGTGCCTACAGATACTGTTTCTGCATGCAGGCTAACAGGAAGTATCATTGCTTGAGGGGATTTAACAGAAAAAAAAGGCAGAAAGGCTTCCCACAGACTCTAGCAGCTGTCTGACCACCAAAGGTAAACGTGAGAAGAAAGCAGGACAGTTGCCACAGGCTCCATAAGAGCACAGAAGTCCCTTTCTTGTTCTTAAGTGTGAGATTTGTTATTAATGACTGCCACCAGAGTTACAATAAATAGCAAAGATAGGGCAATTGCAAAGATGATACAGTTAAGAAGCAGTAGCCAACTCTATCATATTAGACAATAAATGTGGGGAGAAAAGAACTCCCAAGCATGCGTTCATGAGAAAGGAAAGCCTACAACAAAGGTGTCCTTGGTGGGATGCCAACTAGGGAGTAACTGAAGTGTTTCATAAAACAAATTCAGCACCTATGATTTGGGACCAAGTTAGCAAACACAGCATCAGCTACCAGCACTACAAGGCAGCTGCTGTTCTAAGAAGTCTGGGGTAACTTTGCTGCAGATAGATTTGGATAACGCTAACACAGAAAAAAGTTCAGCAAACTTGGGCAGAAATGCAGGAAAAGATGACAATGCTGACGGCAGACCTGGAGAAGCTGATTCACTTCAGAGGCCACCAATACCTCAACACAGATATTTTAAGCACACCATCACAATCATTCTAGCAGCAATCTGATCCACTGCACGTGTCTGAACAGAATTCTTGCCAAGAAGCAGAGAATGTGTCAGTGTGGCTCAGGCAGGAACATGGGATGAAATATCAGTGCTTCCTGAAAGGGAGATATTCTCAGCCAGGGGATACTCCTCAAAATGAGGCAGGGGAAACACAATCACTGGAGCGAGCCTTGGCCTGATAGGAGCACCTGGACTGCTTCAGCTAAAAATACTCTGATAGGGATGGGAATTTAAGGAGTGTTTTTCTACTTAAAACACTTTAAGAGATCAAGAGAAGCAGTAGCCACATCTACAGCCCAAGCCTACAAGCACCAACCAACTGAAACATCCCAACAACATCCCTTTGCTCAGAAAATCCGGTATCACAGCCCTGCAGAAAGGCTCTTACCAAAAGCAGTGCACAGGACCTGTCTACAAGAAGCAGAGCCTGTGTGGGAAGCCTCACCTCAGATGGCTGCTGCTGTGCAAGGCTGCCCAGGTTTTGCTGTGAGGAATCCCCCACCTGTGCTTTCACGTTTGGTTCTGCTGCACTCTCCTCTGTTGAAGACTGGATTTCTTCACTGCCCAAGAGCTGCTGCTGCTGCTGTTCTCTCTCTTCCCGGTACCTGCCATGGATCAGACACCTTAGCAGAGGAGTACTTATCAGCTCCAAGAAGTTTGTCCAAAAAGCCTTTACACATATTTTGGAAGGAAACAAACGATGTGAATTTTACTCACAGATTATTCTGGCTTTGGCTCAATCCCCCAGTTTCAATCCATTCCACTGACCTGCAACTTCTACTCCAATCTACCTCAGTCTTAAACACTGCTACACTTCCACCAAAACACTTTCACCCTAAGCTGTGGTTGCTGCTGTTCCTCTCCTTATTTCTTCTTATGCCTAGTTGTCAATTCTCTCTCTGCTCTTCATCTGCAGTAAGAAACAGCATTTAATCCCCAGTATTTCTAAAAAAAAATAAAAATAAGAAAATCTTTCTATCATCGATAGATTAAGAAGTGCCTTTATCACCAGCAATAAGCAACAGGACTCCTACTAGCTAGTACTCAGGGCTCTGCTCCAAGTTCTGCTACCACACAGAATGGCAACCAGTCACAAAATCACTAAATTTCACTATCTGTACGGCAAAAAAGGATTTTGAGCCATGCCCAAGGGAGCTGTGAAGAGATGTAGTCTGAGATTGCAAGCAGAGGTCAAATTTTAGTGCAATTTAGGACTGGGGCACTATAGGGAGGGAAAACAGCGTGGCATTTGCCTACCTCCGAGGGATAAAGACACTGTAGCCAGCGGTATTCAGCAGCTTCTGATCTCTAATGCAATCACTGAGCCAGGATGCCTTCACCAGCTGCAACCTCGAAGGCAGCTTGGCTAATTTGAGGAGCCGGAAGGCCCGATCACAGTCCATATCTTCAGCTACAATCACGTGCGTCACCTCCGAGCAGAGACGGCTGTGTACAAAGCCCCCATTCTGGACAATCTGCTTGTGGAAGATCTCTGCCCTAGTTTGGCCAATGCCAGCTTGCAACACAAAGGCAGCGACTGGTTTCAGCCACTCCGCTGAGGAAAAGCACAGGGGCAGGAGATCAGTGACGGAGAAACAGCATCCCGAAGCAAATGGGCTCCATATTTCAGACCACGGCTGGACACACTGAAGCAAGCCAGCCACACCTCTACAGAAAATGCACTCGGGGGCCAGAAGAAGCCTTTAGGGGCACAGAGCCTCCAGCCAGCAAGCCGGGACACTGCCCTTATATCCCACGCCACGGGCACAGGGACTTACCCTCGGGCTCCTCCGTTCCTTCTTTTGGGACCTTTGGAGGGACGCTTTTCCCCGAGTCACCCCTCACCTTCTTCCTCTTGGGAAAGGCTTTGACAATCCCTCGCGGGTCCATAGGCCAGGCTGCGCCTCGCTCCCCTGGGGAGCAGTTAGGCTGCAGCTGCTGAACAGCACTAAGAAAGGAGAGAGATGCTTAGAACAGCTGCGCGCAATCAACACTACTTAAGCTTCGCACCTTCTGCTTACAGCCTTTGTCGGTTTGTTGCTGTTGGGGAACTGAGGCCCCCGAGGGCTGACAGAAGGCACGCAGGGACGGGAATGCAGGGCAGGGGACCCGAGCCCGGCACCGGGCCCAGGCGCCGCCATAGGCCGCGCTCACCTACGGGTCGCCGGCAGAGGCCGAAAAGCACTTCCGGTCGGCGGCGGAAGTGGTCGCGTTGCCGTGGCGACGGGCCCCGGCCGCCATGGCGGTGCCGAGCTGGCTGGAGAGGCTGAGGGCCGCCAGCAAGACCGCGCTGGTGCAGGACGGTAACGGAAACGGCGAGCCGGGATGGGGTCCTGCCTTCCCCTTTTCTCCCATCCGGGGCGCTCCGGGGCGGCCCTGCTGGAAGAAAGCGCGGCCTGGGCCCTAAGGGGGGAAACGGGTCTGCGAAGGTAGGGACGCGGCCCTGTGCTGCTGCCCTCGTACAAGGAAACGAGGTCCCGAGAGAGGGGGTACGGTCCCAGGCGAGGGGACGGGGCCCTACACCCAGCGGTAAGCCTATTCCTATTGACTCTCAGCCCTGCCTTGCTTCCAGGGAAGCGGAAGATCCACTACCAGTTTGAGGATGGGAAGGAGATGGCTGAAGAGTACGACATGAAGACTGGCCAGTTAGTGAGTAAGTGGGGTGGTAGGTCAGTGCTTGCAGGGCTGGAGTGGTGGAAGGCACTGTCTAGGCAGGAAGGAAGCGCTCCTAAATATTCCATAAAGAATTGTTCCTGGAGCTCCCACTCCCTTCTGAAGGGACAAAGCTATGGTTGATTAGGCCCAGGGTTTTATCAGTTCCTTGAGCAAACGTTGCTTCAGCCCAAGATCACTCCCAAACTGCTTGTCACTCACAACAGACACAATCACACTGAACAGGATTGCCAGCTTGCACAGCCGATACGGGCTGCAGCATGTGCTGGGGTGAAACATGCTTTTTGGTGGCTTCTGTGGCCACAGACAGACAAGGCGTTGGTTACAGATCTTATCCAAACCCACAATTGCAGCATGGCATCTGTTGTGAACCTACTATGGCTTCAGTATCAAATAGCAAAAAAGAGGCAGTTAGTGCACATTTCTTGGATTTGGGAGGAGTCCAGCTAACCGATCCACTTATACCAAAGTGGAAATAATTGAAATTAAGGAGAAAGCCTTATCATCATTTCAATTTAAGGTGCTGGGCAGCTTTGGTGGTAATTTGCTGGAGTTCTTCATATAAAACAGAATAACAAAATCTCTTCTCCCTTCTACAGGTAGAAGGTGGCGAGAGAAGAACACCCTTGGGGGCACTGGCAAGTGGCAAGTTGAAGTGGGAGACCCAATTTCACCTCTTCAGGGACCTCTGGAATCAGAGCTCATAAAGGAAAGTAGCTCTAACGTATGTAAGGCTCTGCAGGCACCACTGCACCTAAAACTATCTACGTAGCCTTGTGCTTACAGCAGTAGTCTGTAGGTCACTCACTGCCCCAAGAGACAGCCTTAACCTACCCAGCACTCTGCTACAAAGCATCCCAAAGGTCTGGGGAGAAAGAGGCTATGATTTAGGTTCTTTTGAGGTCTTCAGAAGATTTGTAGTTCATATAAGTAAAGAAACTGTAATGCTGTGGTAGCCAGCTATTGTGCTAGCTTTCAAAAAAGTAGGCTGAAAGGAAGGCTAGAGCCAGGACAAGTCAGTGGTTGGAAAGTGAGGTGATAACGGTGGAAGGCCAACACAGGCAGTATGTAACAAGCTGCTCCTTAACACAGCACTGCCTGTTTTAACCTCCTGTCCCACTGGTGTAGTGGGCAGAGGTTTTAGTCTCTCATTTTCTGTATAACTGAAACATAAGAGCAGCTCTGCACAGCAGACTGGGGCAGAGGCCCAGTTTCACTGTAATACTGCTGTGGGACTCCCTTGGTGAATGCGTTCACAAGCAGAGGCACAAGCAAACACAGGCAATGCCCTGAGTAAATGCTAGCCCTTCAAAACTGTTGCTCTGGCAGTTTCTTGAGTTGTTCCCTAACAATCCAATGGGAAAGAAGAAATAGCCTCATACAGAGCCTCTCAGAGTATTAAAAGCAAAAGGGTACACGGAGGAGAGAGGAGACAGCTGGAGGGGCCTTGCTAAAGGTACTTGTTTGCTGTAGCCTGTTTTCATGAGGAAGGACACCCTGACCAGCTTCCAGTGGCGGATCCGTAACCTGCCCTACCCCAAGGAGGTCTACAGTGTCTCTGTGGAGAAGGAGCAGCGCTGCTGTGTCATCCGGACCACAAACAAGAAGTCAGTAAGAACAGCACGACCAGTGCTGAAAGTCCCTCGGGGTGGGCTGGCACGGAGGGCAGGGTGGTGTTGGCAGATGGGCGATGTCTTCTCTTGCCTTTGTTTGAGGAACCTTACATTGGACAGAAAGAGACATGCCAGTTGCAATTTCCACTTCCAGCTGCCTCAGACTGAGCAAAAAACCCCTCAGGCTCAACAAGTGGACTTTGCAAACTTATCTCACAATTCAGTAGCAAAATGTTTAGTCTGTTCTTTTCCTGTCAAATATCATTCCCAAAGAGAAAGGAAATAATACCTTTGCAGACCTGTTGAAACTAGAGCTTCCCATCCTCTTCCTGAGACACAGTACTTTGATTTAGTCGTATCTCAGAATGCATGGAGCTGCAGAATTCAGTAAGTACAGTGTAAGCTCTGAGCATTCAGACAGATTTCACCTTTGAAAACATGCTCTATAGTCAAATGACAATGATAGCAAGAAAAAATACAGGCAATCTAAGGAAGGAAAGCACCACAGTATTCTGCTAAAAGAAAACTAAGAAGGGAGGAAACAAACAAACAAAAAAGCCTCTTAAGCATCGTTTAACCTTTGTCATTACCCATCCACTCTTACAGAATGAGATGCACTGTGCCCCAAAGCCTCAACTGCCTCAGCGGAATAGGCCAGGATGAGCAGTAGTGTTGGGGAGAGATAGAACGGAGGAAGCGTTAGGAAAACAAGAGAGAATATTGGACAGGCAGTGAAAGCTGTTTACAGGCTGGGGTAAATACATGAGTACGAAAAGCTGGGCAGCCTGTCCTTTGGTTGCCTTTCCTTCCCGGCACTGCTGCAGGAGCCGGGAGGATCGGGTTCGTGGGTAAAAACCGCAGCGTTGCTTTCCGGCCTGCACCCTGCCCTCTTTCAACCGCTCCTTGCTGCTGGCTGTAGGTGGTGCTGTTGGCAAAGAGCTCGCTCTGCCTTGGGAACTGAACAGCTTTCAGGACAGCAGAACCCACAGTTTTCAGGCAATGGTTTACTACATCAGAGACCATGGCAAGGGGAAGTCTGGGAACTCTGCATACGGGCACACCTGGATGCTCAAAAGCAGGAAGAAGCTGACAATAGGAAGGGGAGGTCTGCCCTGTGAATGCAGATTCAGCTCTAATACAATAAGTTTTTGGCCTGAATCCACAGAGAAGGATTTGCAAGAAAAGAATGGGGAGGACCGTGTAGCAAAGGTGAGTGAGATTCTCACCAGGTACAAGTGGGTACCCGTGGGTAGAAAAGTGGTACTGTTTGAGTCTAAGTCCAACCCCCAGCTATTATTGGCAAGCTTATTTACTCCCCATCCTACTAATAGCAGGGTGCATGTGGGAACCTCTTTGCCTGGTGTAAGGTTATAACATACACTAAGATTTCACCTGTGTCCTACCTGACTTTGAGGTTTTTTGTACCATTCTCAGGATAACACAGAGTTGTCCCACAATCACATGGCAGCTACACATTCACAAACTAGTGTCAGAGATAGCTGAAGGACATGAAAGCTGCTTGTGGCCTGCAGATGAAAGTTAAGGGCTTTGGGAATTAAAGCTGAAAGTCACCTCAATGGGGAGCAGGGACAGACTCCAGCACTGGTGTACTTAGTACAGGCTCCAGGATATCTTATATCATTTCTCCTGGGTCTTAGCCAGGGCAAGGCACCACTCAGCAGCTAATTCCAAGATAGCAACAAAGGCATGGGGCGTCCACAGTGAGAGCATGCATTGCTATGGGAGAGAAAGGAAACCTCAGAGCCTCTCCAACCCTTGGAAGTCAGCCATGCTGCCTCTGAGCAACAGAGCCGCGCTGACCGCCAGCCAGAGGCACAAGCAACAGCATGGGTTGCCAAGTCACTACTGAGTAGCTCAGCAATAAATTCTCAGCATACCAGTAGCAGTTTTCCCTACAGGCTGACAAAAAGTGGATTTCCAGTAGGAAAAAAAATAGAGGTGACTTCACATACGCACTGTGGCTCTCAAGCCAGGACCGAGACTCAGAGTGCAATACTGCCCTTGGCCATGAGGTGAGAGGCGAGGGCAGGGAATCTCCCTGCTCAGCAGAAATTACCTCCCATCAGCTACCTTCCCGGCCCAGACGGGAGCTCTTCACATCCACCAGTCACTCCCCATTCCCTCTGGCCACGGCAAGGGCTGCTCAAGTGGGATTTGCTTAAAACCTCTTGCTGTAAAATAAATCCATTAAACTAAACTCTAAAAACAAACCCAGAAAGCCTTCTTCCCTGAACGCCAAACCTGATTCAATTATTGTAGCAAGAGGCAGTGGTAATGTTAGGAGGAGGAGGGGGTGGCCAGGCAGATCTGGTTTCCTTTGATCTTGTCACAGATTTTAGTTTGAGGCCAGCCAAAGCCATTCTTCTTCCCTTCTCCTTAGTCCTGGGGCAGCAGAATGCTGCTGTTTCATTGATAACTCCCAAGGCCTTTTGAAACAGTGTTTTTTTTCTGTGTACTGCTTTTTTTTCTTTCGTGTGGGTTTTTTTTGGTTTTTTGTTTTTTTGGTGGTTTTTTTTTTTTTGTTTTTCTTTTTTTGTCTAATCGGTAAGAAGTTAACACTTCCTTAACATGTCTTTGTGTTCATCTAATCTCTGCTGTTTAACCTTTGACATCTCCCTTATTATCCATGTCTGCCACCTTTTCCAAATACCGACAGCAGTGACAACACAGAACGGTTTGAGCCCTGCGGTAACAAGCTGCGTACATTCCTCCCACTGCACCAGGAGAGCCATTTGCCCTTTGTAGCTGTTTTCACCGTGACTTGGAAAATAAACTGCAATTTGGGCAGGGTAGCTAGGGAGGCCAAACCTCACACACAACTCGATCAATGGAGAAGAACCCCTCATGCCATGACAGCAACTGCTGCCTGTTCATGTTCATCTCTGGGCATCTCAGTACCAGCTATGAGTCAATTCCTTGGAGGGAGCTGCCAGTTCTTAGAGAGAATTACCTATAAAACTGCTGGCAGAGACTAAAAACCCAACCATGCCTCCAGGTGGACGTAAGACCAACAACTGGTGCACCTGGTGCAATCCTAGATGGAAACAGCAAATGCAGGGCAAGCCATGCCAACAGAGAAGGATCTTGGCCAAGTGCAGAATGAAGGTCTACAAGGTTCTAGTCCCCAAATCAGGAAATCTCTTAGCAGCATAGACAGCTGATAACCCCTCCATTTCTACCAGCAACATATGAGCAAAGACCAAAGTTTGGTCAATGGAGAGAAAGGAGGTTAGGGAGCTGGCAAAAACCTTTCTATCTCCTCCTAGGATGCAAGACTAGGACACTGGGATAGAGATCAGGGCAAGGTTGCTGGGAGCGTAGAACAGCACCACAGCCAGCATGGGGGCTGCATGGAGATGCTGCAGAGTAGAGGCTTAGGTGGCTGTTGGCATCTACACTTGCAGCTCTGTGCCCAGGGCAATGCCTGAGTGCCACCACGTCACCAAAGCAGGATATGATCTAGGAAACACAGTAGGAGCAAGTGTGAGACAAAATAAAACCTTGCAGCTCTCAGAAAGTAAGTCACAGGCACAAGGACTTTGACAGGTAACTTAAAGGGAATAAAAGGAAATAAGCAGGAACAAAGATAAGGAACATCCCTCAGCAAGGCTGAGCACTCTATTCCTAATTATGCCTGGCACTTCCTGAGGACAACCTGGAGGGACCAAACCTGCTCCCATATACCAAAGCTTTTCAGGGCAGCTCTAATTCCCAATTTAGAGGTTTGTTTCCAGTGCTCCCACCAGCATGGAGGTACCAGCAGGCACACAGCATGGCACAGGTTTCTCCTGCCAACCCTGACAGGTCCATTGCCCCCTGCATTTACCCTGCTGGGACCCTGCTCCCTGCAGACCCTTGTTCATGAAACAAAGGCAGGCACAGTAAAGATGCAAGAGTACACCTTGCAGAATAACAAGTAGCTGAGGAGAATAGGAACTCCATCCTTCTCATTTCTGTCTTCTCACATTGTAGGTACTACAAGAAGTTCCCTATTCCTGACCTGGATCGATACCAGCTCCCGCTAGATGCAGCTGCCCTGAGCTTCACCCATACTAACAACACACTGATCATCACGGTGAGGTTTTCGCCACACAGAATACCACTTTGCCTTTCCGTTTATGTCCACAAAGAAGTTAAAATTCTTACATGTGGAGAAGCAAGACAGCAGGGAGATATTCTGTGGGTCACTGCTGAGTCCCCTTCTCTGTCACAGTCACTGGCAGTTTTAGATAATGCTGGACATGCTGACACTGGCCAGGATGACCCAGGCCACCAGAGGGGCCCTGCTTGCTCATCAAGGTGACTTGCAAGTGGAATAGGGTCTGCAGTGCTGTATTTTCCATGTGCCCCCCTCCCACTGGAGCAAGCCTCCTCTCTCAGCAACAAAAAGTTTGTCTTGGTTCAGAGCATGCTTTCATGCTATGTGCATGAGTGTTAAAGATTCCAAGGTCCTGCTGCACTTGGAGGTCTCTCAGCCTTAAAAAAGTCACCTGCTGTTTTGTGCCAGAGAGGAGACACGTGGTGGAAGTTAAACGTTTAACAAAATGAGCACTTACCTGCTGCAAGGAGCATCCAGAGGCAGACATGCTTTTGAGCAGCATGTGCTCATCTTAAACATGGAAGCCAGCTACCAAGAGCGCATCCTCTTTGAGGGAAACCTCACAGCAGAGCTGGGGGCGGGTGTGCAGAGGAAACAGGCCAGGAGGCGCATCCTGAGTGCTTCTGAGCTTCTTTAGCTATACACCCAACCCTTGCCAAAAAGCACCTGCATCCACCACTAAACTGCAGCTGGGCACGAGGGCTCTGAGGGGAGGAGAGAGGAACTGCAACTCCTATTTCTCTTGCCTTTTAAAAAAAATTGAGATTATATATAAAAAACACGGTATATGACCAGTGAGCACACCAGGGATACACACAACACAGCTTGCCAGGATATTCCAGAGGTGTTGGTGAAAGCCAAGACTCCACATGCAATTAGGAAGTTTTACTTGCACTGTAACTGACACTCCAGATCTTGGCAGATGTCCCTACCAGGAGGGCACCACCTCTCCAAGCCCACATTAGAGGTAGCTGATAATGGAAAGACCTCCCTTGTCAAGAGGGCCCAGCTGTGTAGTTTACACCCAGCAAGAGCCGTGCTAACAGTCACCCTGCTGCTTACAGCCTCACTCCAGTTAGTTTGCTTGGAGCAGAGGCTGAACAGGAGTGCTATAGGTATTTCTCTGTCCTACAGTACCAGAAGCCAAAGGAGATCCTGGCTGCAGAACAAGAGTTGCAGAAGGAGCTGAAGAAGATAAAGGCAGCAAACAGTGGGGATGGTGACTGCAAGACCCAATAGGCAGTTACTGCTAAGAGGCTGAGGTATTGGGAACAGCTGTCACAGCTTCATGGTATTTATTTTGCCTTTTCTAATAAAAATAAGTTGTGTTGTTAATAAAGCTGTTTGGAGGGATTTCTGCAGGCCCAGGGAAACTGCAAGGCAGTCTGTTTTTTGCCTTATTTACACAGACATTAATAATCCTTCTATTAGTTGTGGGAAGCTGCAGCAAGCAAAAGAAGTACATAATAGCTGCAGTCAGCTGCCCTTTCCCCATCCTGTAGTGGGAGAAACAACATGAAAGCTGGGTAGTTCCCCTCGTGGAGAAAAAGAACCCTTTCCTCACCCATTACCTGCCTGGAATGTGGTTGGAAGCAGCTCCTTCTTGTGCTGTTGCACAGGATCTTCTGTGCTGTTCTGGTGACTGGTTTCTCCGCAGACATCTTTGGTGCTTAGGCTTGAGCAGGCACAGCATATGAAACAGGGTGAAGAGCTGTTTCCTTATGACTAGCCATGTGCAACGTGGTGTGCGGGATGCAGGGCTGTTGTGTAGTGAAGGAACTCAGATGCAGCTGCCTTCATTTGCATGACATGCAGGTGAACGTGGTGACAGGAGCCACTGGCCAACTCAAGAGTAGCTGAACCACATCTTTTGCAGGAGAGAGCCCCAACCTGCCCCAGTGCAAGCCTCACTGTAGACAGTACCCTGTGCATGGGGACAACTCCATCAATGCTGGTTTTACAAGTCACCCTCCAACTGGCTACTGTCCTCATTGCACCAACCATCCCTGTGCTTAGACTTGTGCATGTCCTTTCAGCCCCTGTTCATATTTGAACAACTTCTGCCCACAACAAATCCAAGTGAGCGTGCTATAGGCTCCCAGCATAGCATTGCTTTCAAATCACAAAAACTCCTCAGAGCCTTGCTGACATCCTCAGTTATACCCTTCCTGCTGCCTAACTCTAGCTCCCATCTGCACAGTCTTCCCAAGGCACCACTGACAGGCAGAGGTCAGCAGAAGCAGTGTGCCAAACCCCACTTCTGGTTTTCCCATTCCTTAATGTCACTTGAGGTGGGAGAGTGCATCCTTCAACCAGCCATGCTGGCACCACCATGGAGTTGCAGCTCTGCTCTAGGCTTCAACCAGAAAGAACCTAAGAGCAGACAGAAAAGTGCAGGATCCACAAACAGGGACTGCAGAAGGGGAATGGCAGGACTGGCAGCAGCAATGTTGCAGGTGCATCTGTCACAGGACGCACAAGGGACACTGTTCACATAATCTGCTGACATGCTCATTTCTACTCTGAGCCTTGCCCAAGTCCCAGTGCAATAAAGAAACTCTCCTCCCACCCAATATTAACCCCAATCCTTCAGAGCCTCTCTCTGGGGACTCTGGCAGAGACATTTAATATCTCCATCCTTCCCCCCCACTTGCTATTTCATTAAAGGACCTGGAACACTACTGAAGGATCTGAGAAAACACAGACCTTCCCACTTCCAAGTTCTGCCATCTCTCTGGTTTTGTGTCTCGTGCCTGATCATGTACCTAAAGCTCTTCTCACACACAGAGCCTGAAGTGCTCCAAGCAATACAGCAACAGTATTTAGCAGCCCCTGACACAAAGCTCCATCTTTTGGACAACAGCTCCACGTTACCTATAGCCCAAAGGTCTTCTCCAGAATCATTATCCTGAACCAGCTGTCTTTGGGATTTACAGATCTGCATAGATGGAAGATTGTTCCAGTAGTGACATCTTTTTACAGCAGTAGATCAGTGCCTGGGGCACTTAGATATCAATTTTGCCACTTAGACTCCAGGAGAACATGTGGCACCACAGTAGCTACACAGAAGCTGGCAGTAAGTAGGCATAACTGTCAGCAGAGCTGGATCACAAACTGTGACAGAAAGCTGTGCTGGAAAGAGCTTTGTGAGAATATGATCCTGCAGCAAAGCCAAATACTTTGCACCCTGAGCTGCTGTCTTACATTCACTGGGAGTGGAGGGCTGTCTTCAAGCAGGTGAGAACCTGGTTGATTCCACTCCCTCCTTGCTCCAACAGGAGCTCTAGCATACATCTTCCAATCACTGTGGATTACAAGACAAAAGCAGCCTTTTGAAGGCAGAAATTGCCCTTCAAGTCTTAAAGCACCATACTGGCTGCTTTACCCTAAAGGTGCTGCCAGCTTGTAATACAAAAGCTCTCCTTTATCTATCTAGGATACCCAAACTCATAGCCTAAAGAGTTCATGCACCTCCTTTTCTGAGGAGAACCAGACAATGCTGCACTCACCCACAGATATCCACAGTTGTTCAGACAGCACAGAATATATGAAAGCTACAGCTGGGAGATTCAGTCCTGGTCAGGTTCAGAAGACCGTTGCAAAAAGTTAAGTTCTCTTAGATGTTCCTACAGAATTTCAGTAAGTCACAGCAAGGCCTTGGTGTTTGCACTAGCCCAGTTTGCTGCTTGTGTGTAGGCAGCAAGTGAGTTGCAGACCTTGTTTTTGTTTCTTATTTGAATAAGTGGTATGAGAGCCAAGATCCCAGCAACTGCCTTTAACATAGAAGTGCCACAGCATCTACCCAGAGAGAGATCCTCCAGACATAGAGACTGTCTGAAAACAGGGCCAGTCTCCTCTACAATCAGCAGATAACATCACAGCTCCTTTGGGACTTGAAACAAAACAAACACTCTCTTCTGTTTCCCTTCAGAGTTTTATTTAGCAAAATACAACTGTTTCAGCCCTGCCAAGTGCACTGCCTGACCTGATGGCCAGCTAGGGGAGGCATACACTGGAAACAGGGCTGGCTCTGCCTTTTAGCTCAATTCCTTCTCTTGGCTGAAAAGAACAGCACAAGCAGTTGTCAAGAGAGCAAGCACAGGTGAAAAGGAGTCCCTGCTCCAGGCAACTTCCCTTGTGCCAAATCAGTGTACCCAACACACAGACTTGCTTCACATGGCTCAGAGGTTAGCTGATCTCAACCTGACCAGCATACAAGCTGATGGGGCATTCTGGCTCAATCTGCCCTCAAATGCATCCACAGGAGAGTTTAAAAAACAAAACAAAAAAAACCCCACCAAAACAAAAAAAAAAAGAACAAAACAAAACAAGAACAGATAATATTACAAACCCCAACTTGCATAAAATAAAAATGTAAAGGACAATTGGCCTTTATTTCCATTAAGGGGCAGATGAAGTTGTTAAGCCTTGCCCCTTCTGGACTCTTTAACATAGCTTTTTGGCAGGCAAAGAATCTCTATGGATGCCTTGGGGCCACTCTCACATCTCCTGCCCTGCTTTTCCCTGAACCAAGTGTCAACTTTGCTGAGTTGGGGCAACCAGCAGCAGTTACGGTGCCCTTCACGAGGCCGTGAAGTCAAGGACGTGCAAGGCTGATGCCAGGGCAGCATACAGATGGGTGGTACTGAAACGGAGGCAGTACACTGGACTGCTGGTGGGTGAAGACAGGTGAAAGCTCTGCAAGAAAACAGGAGAGTCAGTTTTTCAAAGAAGCGGTCAGGCCATAGACCCCAACAGATTTTTCAGGCCCAAATGGTCAGATGCCCTAGCAAAACAGGAATAAAGGTTAGGCTCCCCAGGGTGGACTCAGTCCGAAGACAACTCAGCAGCCTCTGTCTCTTCTTTCAAAGAGACATGGGTACCTGGCTGCCAGAGAACGAGCCAGAAGCCCTGCTGCTGCCTGGCCTCCAACCAGCCCTCACCTGCAGGCACTGAGTCTGCCGCTTATCCCAGAGGCGCACCACTCCATAGTAGGAAGAGCCGCTTGCAATCATATGGTTCCCATCAGTCCTTATGCAGTACAAGGCGCTGTCATGGGGCTCTTCCCACTCCCGGACACATTTTCTGCAATGACAACACAAAACAGATTGCGGCTGAGCCTCCACCACCCAGCGCCTGAACTGGAAGTGAGGTCCCATTTGCCTGAAGGAGCTAACCAAGCTGCAGGCACGTCCCCAGGCACTGCACAAGGAGAGCCCAGAGGATCCTTGCACAGGCCCCAGATGCCAGCAGGGTAGGCTCACCTGGTGCTGGTCCGTATGTCCCAGTAGCGGATGTAAGTGTCATACCCACATGAGAGGAGAAGGGAGGGAGTTTCATAGAAGACATCAAGCACTCCAGCTCCGTGGTGAAAGTCAGTCCCTAAGCAGGTTAACAGCTGACCACTGCAATGAAACATAATTGAAGAGTCATTCAGAGCAGAGAGCCCTTCCAGTCCAGCAGGCCAGAGCAGAGATGTCACAGAAGTCCCCTAGATCTCATCTCTGTGATTTAACAGAATGCAACAGCCTGTACAGCTTTGCTCTTCCTCCTCCAGCTTCTGCTACTGGTTGAGCTACAAACTGCCAAGGATAGTGACCAGCAGGAGTCACAGCTGGTCATGATAAGACACGAGATAAGGTAGAGCTGGCCCCTAGCAACAGGGGATCATCTTCCTTGGGAAAAGTGACCAATATGCTGAATGATGAGGCTCCATTTCCATGGAAAATGATAATGAGCTCCAAATAATCTACAGCAGCCACTCCCCTGGTTGACTCCATATCAGATTCTGTCCTTCACACTGTCCGTAAGGGTATTTCCCCAAATCTTTGACACACAGCTCAGATCCACAGCCAAATCAGACTCTTGCCCCAGGTCACCATGGTTGCTCTTCCTCACCTCTTTACATTATGCTGCATGCTGCAAACACCTTATCTGGGGCTGAACATGACAGGCCAAGAGCAGCCACCCTAGGTATGCTCTGGAGACGATTTCCCAAAGGCTACCCTCCCCCCTACCCTTTTAAAATTCTCTGCTTGCTGTGGAAAAGCTAAAACAAAATCTCCATGAAGTTCAAAGTTTGTGGTCATATCACAAACTGCTTCTTCGTGTCACACATGCTGCTTCTTCATGTTAAGGAGCAGCAGCTGTCTGGTGATGGACCACTCTAAAAGGGGCTTCCCAGCAAGGCTGGGAGAAGTTTGAGATCCTTCTCTCGGTCACATGAAACTACACACTGCCCAAGGCACAGGCCACAGCCTGTCCCCACTAACTCTCCACCCACCCCAGCAGCCAACAACACCTGTCCATAGCAGACTCTCAGGAACAGAGGGGACAATCTGCCCAGCTGCTGGAGATGGCTACCTATTGCAAACCCTCCTCTTCTTCCTCCGCCTCCTCCTCACACCCTTTACATCAAACATGCTGGACACAATAAACCTCGAAGCACCTGCTTTTCCAACCCTGCCACACGGCCGCCCTCTTCAACGGGCCCTTGGTTCTCAGAACAATGAAGCGGTCCTGAAAGCCGACAGCACGAACCCCACCGTGGGGTCACTCCCAGCATTTCCCACCATTATTTTGTTACTTTCTGCTCCTTGATCCAGCATCACACAGTTCTGAGGCACATCGCCAAATGCCTTAATTCTGTCTGTAATCTGGGCTAAAGCCCTCGTCGGGGGATAAAGACCACACAAAAGGAGAAATAGAGTCCCAGGAGATGTTAAAACAAGTAAACACCTTTGTGTCAGGAGACAGAAATCGCTGATAAAGCAGATTAGCGCCTCGAGCCCTGGTGTCCCCAGATCAGAAGGCGAGCCCTGGCCGATCTTTGCAGCCAGCACGCTTCTATGATCACAGAGCTGGCGGCATGCTGGGGCCAGCCTGTTTCCCCACAGTCACTCTCCAAAGAGCAGATTATGTAGAATAACAATTTCTTTGTGGCTGTGTAATTCCCTCCGTGACCGTGGCTGTGGGCAGCTACATTGGCCCTTGATGCCAGGGCCCTAGCAACCATTTAGAGAGGCCAACCAGCCCTAGCAATGGCCCCCCCATGCAAACCTCTCGGACAAGCTTTAACATCAAGTGCATGAATTAATCCCCCCCAACACGAATCCAGGGGTGCTGGCTTATTGGACTTTGTATTTCTCTAGGCAAGGGATCGAGGGGATTCCAGGCATCAGGCCTTTGCAACCTTCTCACAATACGTTAACCCTTGGAGGGTTACTTACAGACCAACCTAGCTGCAACTCTGCACCTGCACCTGTAGATCTGGAGGTCGAACATTCAGTCAGAGCTGAAGTAGATGTGTCCTCCACCTTCACCACAGGGCATGGCAGGTTTGGACATCTGAGCTCTGGCACTGCCCTGCCCCTCCAAGTACACTGATCCACTCCATCTGCCATTCTGCACAGTCAGCAGGACAGACAGACAGGCACAATACAGTTATCAAGGCCTCCACGCAACCTGTTCGATCCTATGAGCTGTATGTGTGGACTTGTGTCAGAAGACACACGTAAGAGGAAGCAGCTGCTCTCTCAATGATGACCCCCTGGTCTACCTGCAAGAAGCAGAAGACAGATTGCCCCAACCTGAGTCCTCTGCTTGCTGCAAGAGGAAAAGCATGGAGCAGCTCATAGGAAAAGAGCTGTTTTAGTGGCTGTGCACAAACAACTCTCAACTGTTAGCAGCACATTTGGTGAACATGTGCTACCTGGCTGACACTTGTTTGTATTATTTACCCTCCATCATTTTTCCCTACTAATACACTTTTAAAATGCATAGTGCTCAGACAAGAGAGGCACTGTGCTAAGGAAAGGTAGCAGGATGCTGAATAACATCCAGGGATCTTTTACGTGCTGGAGCACCTCTTCTTCCTCTCAGGTGCCTTAAATGGATCTCCTAACATGCTCCCACCTCTGGCAAGCTCCCATTACATCCAGATTGAGCCTGGCCACACAAAAGCTTGTCTCCTGTGTCCCCAGACCAGGCTTCAGGATGCAGTGCTGCAAGACAGCAGAAAATTTTAATGTCAGGCTGTTAATGTTTCCAAATGAAAAAAAATATATATCACTATTAAACATCAAGGAACCCCAGGGAGAAACCAGAGAGTCTGGATTTCTCCTTTCCTGCACTGTGCTGAGCACCACCCAGGTGCCTTGCTCCAGTGTTTCACCATGCCTTCACACCTCACCACAAGTGGTACCCAAGCACCTCAGCAATTGGAGTTCCTCCAATTCCCTTCCAGCTTAGACAACAGAAAAGAAAACAAACAAAATCCCCACCAGGATTAGTTTTCCTTAGTAGGCAGAAAAGTGGCATAGATGCATACAAGTCACTTTGCAGCAAGGAAACCTTGTTTTGCTTGTTTGTTAATCAGTTCAATCCTCCTGCCCCAAGAATAGGCCAGCCAAGACAGCTTTCAGCTGGGAGGTCCAGACCCTACTTACAGCAGCAGCCCTTTAGCAGTTTACAGAAGCAACACATTAGTTGCTACAGTGAAAAGCTTATAACCTGACACCAAGGGAAAATCATACTGTCTTGCACACTGGCACATAAACCAGAAAGAGCTAAGTTTTGGCATGGGTACGCTAAAATAAATAAAGATGCTGAATGTGATTAATATTTCTCCCATTTTTCAGCAAATTATGTGACTCTGGGCCAGCAGTTCCAGGATGCAGGCCACCATGAGCTAGCCCCACATCCTCCAAGCATGTGCAACCATGCTGAGCTTTGCTGGGAAGGAAATGTTCTGCAACCACAGGTGTACCAGTCTCAGGATCGCAAGTTAGTGCTTACAAGTTCTTCAGTCTTCATTATCCCAACTACTCCCTGCCTTCAAAACCCAGTCCCCAACAGTTTCCACCTCCAAAGGGGGGCAAGACCCACAGCTGTTCCCTGAAAACCCCAAAATGATCAGGACGACCTATCAAGGTGCAATAAAAAAAATAGCAGTAGATACACCAACGCATCTCCAATAGTTTTCTAACAACTTATTTGGGCAGCACACACCTACTCAAAGAGGTACAAAAAAAGACCACAAAGCTGAAATAACCTACAGCCTCCCAAACAAAAACGATCATTTGCATGACCGTAAGAATTCAGGATTTCCCTGAGACCTTGCTGACAGACAGAGCTCTGAAGAAGTCTGCAGCTCCCTGCCTGCACTCTGCCCAATTGCTTCAGGTCTTGGCCAGCTATCTCTGATGTACATGAGCTACAACCCAAAAGCTGGGTTGAAACAATACACAGTTTTCTCCCCACCCTAAATTTTTGTCAAATTTCATTCACTAGCATTGATATTACACAAATACACAGCAAACAAGTTTAGTATTAAATGCATTCTAGGAAACTGCTGAATTCAGAACATCTGTTGAGAACAGATATGCCTCAACTTGAGGACATAGCTCATTCACTCTGGAAACCTCATCTGTGAGCTGTGACTATCCATCAGAGAGGAGAAGCCATTGCACAGAAGTAGGCCAAAACCAAGCACTGCTCCATACGCATATTTTAGCATCAAAATCTACTTCCAGCAAGTCAGCTGGGAAGCATTGGCTTAAATAAATAAATAAATACTGAAAAGTGCACTGTTCTATTCAAAGCAGTGGGATATCTGAATAGGGTATCAAACAGAGGAAGGAAAGAAAACCCATTTAAAGACAATTATCTGGAGTGCAGCATTTGTACAACCCCTGTCATCCAATCTGGAGAACACCAAAACTGAAGGGAAGGGCTAAACTGTCATCTCTTCCAGGTGCTTTGCACCTGGGGCTAGGACACTCAAGGGATGCAGCAGGTTATGCTAAGGAGAGAAAGGCTTGGTTAAGCAACATCTATAAATGTACACAGGGAGAAACAGAGCTATTTGGCAAAGCTGTTTTTCACAGAGTTGTCCTACCCCAAGATTACTTTGGCACTAGGCCACGGTTACTAATTCTTGCAGGGAGGTGTGGATAGGACATGGGGGTGACCTCCATGTGAAATGGCTCTGAGATGCCATTATAAGTGACTTTAAGTGATTTTCAGGAGAAATGCCTCTCTCAGCTTCCCCAGCACAGCTGAAGGGCCATGAGGCAGTAGGGGGGAATGACACCAACGATGGTTTGAGATTGTGTCAGGGGGGAAGAGACAGAAGAGGGAGTTTTGCCTTCTTTTCTTCTGCTTTCTCTGAATTGGCCCACACACGCTTTAAATGGTCCAATAAAAAGATACAATTTCTTTACCTTTCCAGCTTGGGGACCCTGTGAGTTTTTGTTGTGTGGGTTCCCGTAAGGTTAAGTTCAGAGGATAAACTGACACGCTGGGCTATGGGAAAAAGCCAGTTTCTTCAAATAAAGCCACAACGGTGCAAAAGAGACCCTGCTGGGGCTTTTATTTGGGAAAACAAACAGAAATGGCACCAAGCCCTTCTGCTTTACGGACCAATTTAACTATAAAACCAATGTTCTCCCTCTCGGGGGTGAGGAGGGTAGAGAGGCAGGACATGACAATAGTCCAAAACCTCGGGGGGAGAGAAAAAAAAAAGATAGGACAAAAAAAAGTTGTCTGTCCCCTTTTCTTTCTTGTCCATGGCTCCTTTTCTCAGCACACGTGTGTTCTTGTAAAAACGATTAGATTGCAATTTGTATAACATGGTGACCCCCAAATTCAGACATTTAACCCCTTTTCTCTGCAAAGAATGTCAAGAATGTCTTCTCTGTCTTTCTTTCCAACGGGAGGAGCAGGGGGGAATTCTCTCAAACTGTGATTTCTTGAGGGAAGAGAAAAAGAGGAAGGCAAGGAAAAGAAGCAGAGAATTCTTAAAGCCTCTCGCCTTTCGCCCCACTTGTGTGGGAACAGGAGGCTGCATTGCTCCCTTTCTGGACTGAGCTCTGCAGGTCTCCTTTAGTGGGAAGACAAAAAAATGAAGAGTCCAAATCAAAACAAAGCCATCTGTTTAAATGAGCTACCACTAGCCAGTGGCAGAGGGGGTTCCTCATTCACTCCTTCCCATTCTTCTCTCCTGCCTCTGTTGATTCTTTCTCAACCCAGGGAAAAATAAAGATTGCTTTTGCTTTGGCTCAGAGGGATGAAACTGATTGATGCGTTTGGAGTGTCCAGCCCCCACCCGCGCTCTCCAATTGTTCAGGGCCTTGTAAAGTTGTCATAAATACGCCTGAACGGGAGTGCAAAGGCCACAGCATGCCCTGGACATGTAACATCCAAAGGGCAGGAGCTGGCCTCACGCTCAACTGCAGTGCAAGAGAATCACAACTGCAGTGGGGAGAAAAGGATCTCAGATAAATACCTGAATGTTCTTCCTCTTACAAGTGTTTCACTTCTGGGTTTAGATGCACCAGAGTCCTCTTAAAGAAAGACAGAGAATATCCAGCTTACATGACAAAAGGTTGAGAAAAATGATGTTAGAAAGTAAAAGGAAAATCAATGAAGAACCACAAGGCCCAAAACTGATTTGAGAATGCATGCATACCACAGGAAATACATTGCACAAGCAGATCAGACAGAAGCTATTCATTATAAACCAAGAGACAGTGCTCTGATCACAGCAAAACTGCTAAGAGGAGCACTCATCCAGGAAAGAGCTACTTAAGAGGTTCCCTATTGCAGTCAGCCTCCTCCAGCACTGGCTCAAGTAGTTGGCTGTTGGAGTTATCCTGCCTCCAACAAGGTCTGAGATCTCAGAGCAAGGGAAACTAATCCCACAGTTTAGAGCTGCAGAACTGGGGTAGGAATTTAATTGCGGCCTTGTTGAAGGATTAATTCATACCTGAAGGCAAGAGAACAGTTTGCCTCTAGTCTTGTTTCTCAAGTCACAAGCGCGAGCAGTTCCCAAGGACAGGGACTTGCTCTTCCTTTGCCTAGATCTACAACTGAACTCCCCATTCTGCTGACCTTCCTGCAGAGGGAATGGTTCTGAGCACCAAGTTAGAAACACGATAGTCACTGTGCAAAACTAATTTAACATGAACAGATCAAGAATGGGTATGCCTGAAGACTAAAATGTCCTTATATGATAGACTTCAAACTGCCACACCACAAACCTCTTTCCCTTGAATTTCAGGAAGGCACACTTCTGTTCCCACTTAACCAAAGTACTTATTAATAGGAATATACAAAACTGATGCTTCAAAAAGAGTAAACAAAGTCATGTGTGGAGGGGAAGAGGAAATAGCGCAGCAATAAATAAGCAGGATTGCCCCAGAAAAAGAGAATAAGAAGCTATCTGAGGAAGGGCAGTTACCTGTGGATCATCCCACTGCTGAGAGGAAGCAGTCAAAGGTTCACATTTGCTTTCACTTATCTGAGGCAAGAACAGCTCAGAAAGCAGTTTAGCTCACTGTTGGACAAGTTTTGAATCACTTATTGTGATTTAAGGACTTTGTTCAGCCAAGACAGAGATACTGAGAAAGAAATTCAAGCCTAAAAAGAACGTGGTGCCTTTTTCATACAAAGCCTGGAAAGAATGTTTTCATCAAGAAAGATTATTTATGTGATAAATCCATAGAAAAGCAGGGCAAGAAAAGGGATTCTTCATTTACAGTGTGGTATTGTCATTCTTCTGTCCCCCAAATCCTGTGAATCTATTATAAGTGCCAGAATATTTCCTACCACTCATCATTCCTGGTCCCACTGAGATATCCATCCACTACTCTGTGACTAAATAAATCCAGTTTTAATGCCTGGATGAAGCAGACTCCCCACCCTTTTTGGAGACAGTTACCTTTCCTTTTGATTTAGGAACGTCAGTTCTGAGTCTGTTTGCTCCCCTTCACCCAAACCTCTGTCATTAAATTGGAATCGTACAACACCCCGAGCTGGAAGCGACCCACAAGGATCATCGAGTCCAATTCCTGGCTCCACACAGGACCACCCAAAATCCAAGTCCTATGTCTGAGAACACTGTTCAAACACTTCTTGAACACCAGCAGCTCAGTGCTGAGACCATTGCCCTGGGGAGCCTGTTCCGTGTCCGCCACCCTCTGGTGCAGAACCTTCTCCTAATTCTCAACTTGACCCTCCCCTGATGCAGCTTCATGCCATTCCCAGAGAGTGGGTGTCACTAGAGAGCAGAGCTCAGTGCTGCCCCACTGTTCCCCCATGAGGAGCTGCTAGAGGTCTCAAAATTGTCTAAACCTTGAAGTTAAAAGCTCTGAAGAGAGCACTCTTCTACAGAACTCACTTTAGAACACGACACTTGTACATTTTAGACCAAGCTTCTACAAAAAAAAGCTTCTGATAAAATATTTAGCACATTTTATAACCAAGATCTACTTCTGCAGATCTTCATTTCATTTATTTACTTTCATGCGTAGAAAATCTGAGATTGATAAGACACAAAGACAAGAAGGACTGATTTAAACAGGAAAGCACCGGCAGCAATCAGATTCTACCATTAGTCCCCAAACAGCTTACAAACCTCATATGGCAGCCAGGAAAAGAATTCAGCCCTTAAACCCACCAAGTACACAATGGAGCCAGGACCAAAGTCTGCTTTGGGTCCACGTTTGCAGGGCCTGGCACTTATGGTGCACAGTGCACAACTAGTGCTACGTAGCAGGCAGCTGTCACATTACACTTGCTGCTTAAGAACAGCACAGGGAGCAAAAGCTTTAAAGCTCTCCATCCTTGTTGACAACTGTGCTCAGGTTCCTTCACTCAATTGGTTTAAGAGCTACCAAAGTGGATGCAGATCAACATACACTGAGATTTGAGAGACAGCAACTAATTCTTGCCCACCTTACTTCACAGACAGATGCAACCTAGCAAGGGTTCCATGGAAACACATACCAGAGATCAAGCAGCAGCAAGCTCACACAAACTTCAGCCAGCTGCTTGTGCTGATAATGCTGCCTCTTACAGGGAAAGACCACAATGCAATAGCGTGAGAGGCAAACACAGATTACCAACCTGCTCAGCAGCCCACCCCTCTGCTGAGGGCACCAGCCACACACCTGAATCTCCCTTCTCCTCCACTCCCAAGCCTCTTTCAGGAATCCTCTACCTCCCACCACCCCAAAACATGCAGACATCAAAGGCACCTGCCTTGAACACCTGAAGATCAGGGGAGCCTGACGGTCAAGAAATGAAACACTGTATCTTCCCTTTCCACGCACTCTCTGTCTTTTTCTCCCCATCCCTTTGAAAAAGGTGGCAGAGATAAATGGAGAACAAAGAAACAAGAAAAAGCCACAGCTCTGGCCCACACCCTGCCTATTACTTAAGGGGGAAGGAACTCTTCCGAAAGAGGAGGAAAAAAATGTGCTCAGACACAATGGCTCAAAAGGCCAGGCAGCAAACCGGGCCACTTTGTACTGCTAACAAGGGAAACCTAATTACAGGAAGAGGGCAAAGAGGGACAGATAAAAGGGATACAAAATTTCAACATCTGTTGCCATAAAGGGACAAGAAGTGGGGAAACGCAAAGTGTCAGTTTGGTGTCAGTGACGGCGTAAAGCCACTTTCAAAGGGCTCAGGAGAGGGAGAAAAACTGAACGAGAAATTAGAGGGCTCTTAAAAAAAAAAGAAGAAGAAGAAAAAACACACCCGAAAAACAAGAAACCACTCCAGCAAAAATGCTTTCAAAAGGGGGGAGGAGATGGACAAAGAGTGGATATTTAAAAGGTAGAGGAGGTTTGCAGGGCACAGTTAACATTGTCTGAGTTTACACAAAGGCTCTCCTGCCCTGTGCCTGTCACACTGTGTCACAGGAAAGGATGAGGTAGGATTTGTGCATTCCAAGTGTTTACAGCATCAGTGCTGCCATACTGCAACACTGGCCCATTTCAAACATCATTAGCATAACAGCTCCGAGAGCTGCTGCAAAGTGACATCCAGAGTACCTTGCCTTGCAAGGAGCGTCTCTGAGGAAGGGGCATTTGCCTCTCTGCACGTAAGGACATGCAGACAACCATGGCAGACTGGGGAGCAACAGCACGCTGCAGGCAAAGGACAAATGCTGACTTTGAGCTGTTTCCAGAAGCGTCACCCTTATCTCCCAGGCAGTTAGAGGTGGGAAGAGAAAGAGGACATTTTCTTCAGATTCTGTTCTTTCTCTCTCGCTTGCCATTAATGATCTCTCTTATGCTATGTCGCACACTAGCACTGGCAGATGAGACAGGAAGGTCTGGGAAGAGAAAGGCAGGTGCACTTCCAGCAGGAGCAGAGGTGCATGATCAGAAAGAGAGGCAGCTGCCCCCACATCCCTCACTGGTGCAGAAAGGCGAGGGAACTTGCAAGAAGCCCAGAAGCCAAGAAGACCTGATACTTGCAAAGACACAGGCTGACATACAGTGGCCTATATTACTAATAGCTCTCCTTTCCTGTACAGACCTCTAATCATCTAAGTTATTCACAGCCCCCTCAGCAAACACACCTTGATCCTGAGTAGCAATAAGTGCACAGCAGTTTCCCCACATCTAAAAGCGATCAGGTGGCACAATGTAGCATCTGTGGGATATGTCCTCCAGAGGTGTAGCTAGTCAGCTTCAAAAGCAAAAGAAAAAAAAATCCTTCTTATTACAGGAGAAAGGGCCAGGTGTAGCAGCAGCTGGAATTTCAGCCATCAGAGACAGTGTCTTGGCATTACGCGGTCATTCCCCTGCTTTAGACTCCCTTTGACAACTGCTTGTTGCTGCCTGTTCTAGCTTTGATCCAACACCATCATAAGTGGAGTTAGAAATGAAAGACAGTTGTGGGGGTGGGATGCAGCAAGAAGCATTTCCTTTCCCCATGAAAAATTTCTTTGCCTCTAAACCAAACCAACCAACCTTTCTCAGTACCCAGAACACGTTTCCAGGTGAAGACATTAACCCTTTTCTCTCAGAGGGGCCCCAGGGTCAGGGAACAGCGAAGGTCATAAATACGAAAATACACCATGACCAACAGCTACAAGCACCAGCCTAGGACTTATCTGGCCTGGAACTAAGAAGATCAGTACACAAAAGGTTATTTAAGCTTTAAATCCTTTTGTAGCATGTTCCATCTCTCAGCTGTTGGAGAAAAAGACCACCTACACAAGGAAAGAGAATACCACAGACATTGCATGCACCACCATGCACCAGCTAAATAAACTGAGGCCTTGAACAGTACCAAGTACCAACATTAAGGATCCTGTAGTTTTAAAGAACATATCTTAAGCATCACTCTCCCCTGCATCATTGCATCATTTTTTGATAGAGAAGTTGCCTCGGTTCTGCTTGTAGCAATATGTTCAGCCTCAGGTCAGACCCTGCAGGTCAGACTCTGTCCTTTCATGATGATAAGGAAAGGGCAAACCTAACTAGGAGGCAGGGTCTGGCTTCAGCTGCATGACATTAACTGGACACACTGGACACAGGAGGAGTCTTTCAGTCCTGGGTAGCTCAAAGATTTTGAGTTTCCACACCATACTCCCAGTTCAGGAGTGTTCAGCAGGAAGACAACATGCACAAGCCCCAAGGGAAGGAATCAGCACATCCCTCCAGCATGGTTGCTAGCAACCACTGGAAGCTTTAATAAACAGAAAAGCTGTTTAGCATAAAGCTAAAGCTTTGCTGGGAAGAACAGTTTATGGAGAAGTCAAGATCTTCAAGGACAACTCGACATTCTTTCACTATGAATGATCACATCAAGCTTCATGTGCCAGTTTCCCAGCAGTACTCCTCACCCAGCCTCCTGCTCTGCACGTGCTGACGAGACTTCCAGCTCACACACAGACCCCCAGGGAGGAAAAGCCCCAGTGGCATGGTGCATTCCAGCTGTGACAGGCGAACAGGGAAGAATAAGTTTGACACTGCCGCCATTGCAACAGAGGCCCAGTGGCCTAGATTGCCTTGGCTTTTTTATTTGCCTGTCACTCAGGCTTTGACATTATTGAAAGATCAAACTCCGTTGTGCCTGTTCATTACCTTAATCCTATTTTCTACACAGCTTTATTATCTCTTCAGGCTTCCTTGGGAAAGCCTGTCAAAGAGGCTGGGGCAGGGGGAGAGGGTTGCCAACCTCTTCACTCCTGTCAGATGCCTCTATTGAAGAATCATCAGCAGATTTGATGGGCAGGGGTATCACAGCGCAGCCTGTATCCTTCTGGAGAACACCGAGGACACCACTGGATTAGGTAACCAAGAAACATTTGCCACTGCTAAAACACTAGGGCTGTCTTTCCCACTCTAGCCCAGCCTTTGCAGGATGCATCTTCTGCCAACTCTTCACTTTTATTACTTCAAAGGAAAAGAGACAAAGTGTTTTATATTTATATTTGATGTAGTTGACTCAGACAATCTAAATTACCTAAGCTATATGTTAGCAGACAATTGTCCTCACACCAGCTCTGAATCCACACCAATTTCCTTCTACCCTCCTTTTCCCAAATACAGCCCTGGTGACAACCCTCGGGCCCTTTCAGTCATTGCTCCCCTCCCAGACCTCACCAGCTCTCCTCAATCCTGACAGCACTGCCTTGATAATCTGTGCTGTGCCACTCCTACACAGAGCATACCAGTTCAGGAAAGCTGAGCTGCCGTTCAATAATCCTGCCAAATATTTGCTATCTGTCCATCATTATACAAGGACCCTCAGGCTAAGAGTTTCAAATTTGTCAGCAGTTGAGTCTCACGTCAGGATTTGAGCCCAACATTTCCCCAGTCATTAAGGTCAGCACCTTTACCAGACAGGAACTACTCAGTGGCCCCAAATCAGAGGCCACAGCAATTAACCTCCAATGCTTATTAAGACAGAGAGAAGACAACATGACTAAATCACTTCAGTAGCTAACCTGTTGCCACCCTCACCTCCCTGAGCTGCCAGAACACCAGCCAGGAAAAGATGGCTGTAAGAGCCTGCATTCACATTTGGTTTCTCAACACCGTGGACAAGTTTGCAAATGGAGGGATACAGGGTCACTTTTCTCCTCTCTGGCTTGGACTGATTCATCAACTGAGATGGATGCAAAGGAAGATGTAATGGGAATGTTCTGACTGTATTTGGATCGTGAGAAGAAAACAGATAAAACAAGAGCAGCTTCATTAGATATCAAGGATTACTGTGCCACAAATTGGAGAGAAATGTGGAGCCGCACCATACTGAACCAAAATCATTCCATCACACACCTTTCTACACTCTGCCCTCATATTTCACAGAATCATAGAACCCTTAGATTTGGAAAGGACCTTTAAGGGTCATCCAGTCCAACTCCCCTTAAATGAACAGGGACATTCACAGCTTGACCAGGTTGTTCAGTGCTTTGTCCAGCCTGACCTTGAATGTCATATTTAAACATCTCTTGCCCATGCACACCAAAGGAATGATCCCATGCCACCTTTAGCCTTCCATTTCCTATTGATATTCACTCTCCTTTGCCAAGTCCTTCCCCATTACCTGGTTGCCCACTCACCTCTCGAAGTCCCAGATTCTCAGAGGTGATGTGTGTCCACAGCACGCTGTTCCTGTCACAAATGAGCTGTTTAAAAACAAGCAAACAGAAACAATTACCAATCCTTAAGTCACTAGGAAAGTGTGAGCAAGACAGAGAAAATGGGCTACAAGGCACACTTTGAATTTTGGCTTGAGACTATTTCAGCATGTTTTCCACTGCGTTTCACAAGGGCAGGCTGCAGAAGAGAGAGAGGTGCTCTGAAGCTGTCAGTGTAGCTGGGCTGAGCTTCCCTGCTGAAGCAGGTCAAAACTGCAGAGAACTGGCAGGACATAAAGATGTATTTGCATGTGTGGATGGAAAGCCTAAACCAGGAGCAGCTGTAAATTGCAATGACATTTTCAAAACAGCACATACTTGGGACATTTCATATATAGTCAGGGCTATAAGCTGCAGAAAAACTTCATGGAAAATTCCCCATTACTTTTCAATTCATGTCTTGTGCCTGTGTGTTGGCAGCTTCCCAGCACAATCATGAATTGGCAGCAGCATCACAGACCTAACAAACCACAGAATAGAGGTCTCCAGTCCAGCGCCTGCTCAAAGTGAGGCCAATTTCAAAGCTGGATCAGGATGCCCTCTCTAGTACTCAACATTCTCTGCTAGAGACAGCAATATCTGGCTTAGTTCACACTTTCTAGCAAGGTCCGTTACAAAGTCCTCTTTAGGTGATGCCATGTCCCTGCTGCATATGCTGAGTCCTGAGACCGGCTAACAGTCACTGGCTTCAAATTAACTGATAAGAGACAACCAAATCTCCAAACTCAAGCAGCAGAAATATGGGTGCTACAGCTATCCACATCACACTGCTTGTTTTGTGCCAGCTTCCAATACCCAGTGTAAAGAAGAGAAACACACTCATACAAAGATTCCTAAGTAAGCTATAAATGACCCCTCACAAAGTCATATTTACTACAGCTGCTGAGAATAAAATGTCAAAACTATGTTTAAGTCACTGCAACGAGGATAGCGCAAATGCAGGAAGTGCGGCCTGCTTTCAAAAACAGCCAGCTTGCTGCTCTGCCTAAACATGACATAGGGGACGACAGCTCAAAGAAGAAAGCAAAATAAGAAAACAAATACGTAATGTCTGCAAAAATAACAGTTTTAAAACATTTCATCGATTCTTCCTTTGGAAATCAAAAGGTGTCCCCGAGCCTCTAATGTAGCAGGAATGGATTCTTCCACAGACCATGACTTCTGTGAGAAGCACTCCCACTGGCATTACATGGCATCCAGCAGCTCAACTTGATCAAAGCCTGAGTAAAGCCATGTGAAAGAAGGGCAAGAACTCGGTACTCTTTCTACTTCCAGCTCCATGTTTTAGCTGAGTAATTGCTTTCTCCAAGTCATAGAATCATTAAGACTGGAAAAGACTCTTAAATCATCTAGCCAAACCACCATCACCATGCCCATTAAACCATGTTCTTCAGAGCTCTATCTCCTCATTCCTTGATCACCTCAGGGATGGTGCCTCCACCACCTCCCTGGGCAGCCTGCTCCAATGCGTAAACAATTCTTTCTTAAAGTAAGTCTTTCCTAATATCCAACCTGAAATCATAAGGTTGAAGCAGCACTGCCAAGTACGCTGAGCAGAAGAGGCAGACAGCTATCACCTGCAGCATTCTGCATTTGGAAACAGGGTTTCTGCTCAATACCTGCCTTCCCTCCACCAAGAATGAGATATTCCCCTCTTGCAAACATCTCCTGTCTCAGAGGAAACAAGCCAAAAAGACTCACTCTGACAGCTCACAAGCCATACCCCATGTCTGGAAAGCAGCACTTATGTCAGGGAGTCCCTCATCTACAAAGCTAGGTGTTGGATTCTGTCCCTCCCTACCCAAGCATAATCCATTAATAACTACTAAAGCCAATTACCGTGGTTAGAAACATAATAGCAGTCAGGGAGTCAGTCAAGCAGGCAATTGGGTGCTTAAGATTTTTCTTTTGGGGGACAAACTGACTTTGTCCCAGCAGAGAACGCCCTCACGTGGGAGACAGACCCCTTTGTGCAGAAGGTATGCAGCAAGGCTTTGATGGTTGTCACAGGTCTAAATTAGCATGGAGGCACACCAACAGGGAGAAAAAGGTGGGAGGAACAGCAACGTCTAATCCCTGCTCATGCTGTCAGTCCTGGACTTCAGCTTTCCCTCCTCAGTTCTTACCCCCAACCCCCACTCCACCCCAAAAAAAAGTAGTGTTAGATGAAGAGATTTCTCTTCAGCATCACATACAGGCCTCAGGGCCACAAACATGTCTCTTCTGGGTAAAGCTGCCTCCATTTAGTCAATAAGAATTCTGTCTCATACTTCAGCAGGATCAGGTTTGCAGGCCTTATCTTTAACAGGCTGGAGCCCATTAGTAAGCAAAGATAAGACTTCTCCCAGAAGAGCTGGGCATCTTCACTGCCAGGATTAGAGAGCAGCATTCACAAGACTTGCACAAAGAAGCAGTGCAAATGGGTAACTGACAAAGCCTTGGAGAAAATGGAACTGGAAAGCTGCATCCCCAGGTATGACACAGAGCCCCTCACCATGAGTCTGGTCTGCAGACAGTTTCAGACCTCCCAAAACAGGAGCCTCATAGAGGTGACAGCTTCACACCAAGCAGAAGGGCAACACAAGTATGATTTGGTAGATCTGACACATCCAAATTGGAGCTGTGTATGTTCAAAGCCTCTGAAAACAGAGCTGAAACCTACCACCAGGTTTGCTTCCTTCAGTTTACCTTTAGCAAGGCTTTTTGTCTTAGAAAGTACATAGCATGCAGCAAAAACCCGTGAACTAGGAAAGTCCAACCTCTTGACAACTGGTCTGGCCAGCTGCCCAAGACAAATAACTCAAACTGAGTTGCTGAAAAACTGGTATACAAGAAAAACAGCTGAAGACTTACTAGCTTAGTAAACGTCATTTATTTTGCCTTCCAGTGCTCTTGAGAGTCAGAGACTGAAGAGAGACTAGACTGGAAGAAGAAAACAGAATATAACCTACATGTGTTACCACATGGATGATCTGATTCTCAAGTATATCACTGGTGTATGCAGACACTGACCAGACACATCCACCCACTACATAAAAACTGCTATGTTCAAGTTTCAGATGGGCTAGGATATGCAGAGATGCCTTCCCTGCTATGCTTTCCTCTGTCTTGTGAAAATTGTTGAGTACCATGACTACAGCCTCCCTCCAACCATCTAATGGAAAAATACACAACGCAGTAGGACTTCAGTCTCTTCTTCCAGATAACCAGCAATAGATTGAGAGATGATTACCTCAATCAGTACCAGGGAAGGCTCAGGTTGGATATTAGGAAAAATTTCTTCTCCAAAAGAGTGGTCAAGCATTAGCACAGGCTGCCCAGGAAGGTGGTAGAGTCACTGTCCCTGGAGGTATTCAAGAAACGTATAAATGTGGCACTTAGGGACATGGTTTAGTAGGCATGGTGGTGATGGGTTGACAGTTGGACTTGATGATCTTAAAGGTCATTTCCACCCTTAATGGTTCTATGATTCTAGACTTCCAAAGCAGCAGGCACTGTTTTCACAGGGATTCCTCAGCAGCTAAAACCAGGAAAGCCAACATAGTAGTACAGCTGCAACAATCCCAAGCCTGCTCCTAAAATACTAGCTCCATCCCACTTGCAGCATCCCTCTTTACCCCATGCTGGAAAGACGCATTGCCAGATGTGGCCGAATCAGTGGGAAAGAGGTAGATGTACATCAGCCTTTTTTAAAAGATGCTGTTTGTTGTAAGGCTTGGAAATAGTCTCACAACCCACATAAAGCCTTCTCACTGAACCCAACCTTCAGAGTAAGCCCGAGCTGAGAATCCTGTAATGCAAAGTCATTGAAGGAACTTGGGTAAAAAAGGTCTTTTCCATCCTCTTCTCAACTCCCAGCGTGCCCAAGGTTTGCACCCTTTCCCTGTACTGTAAACAGATTGTTTCGCAAATTCTATTCTGCTGTTCAGAGATTTTGAACCCAGAATCTGCCTGACACGTGCAAGAGCCTGTTCCTTTCTCCTCGCATGCTCCCCCATCCTCTGGAATTGGACATCGTTGTTCCATTTTGGAGACTATTATATACAGAGATTCATCGGACCGGGAAACAAAGAAGTTATTAGTTGACAGAGCCCTGCAGCTGGGAATGTAGAAGGCGGGGGGGAGAGGTGGGGGAGCACTGAGGGAGATGGGATGGGGGGACCAGCAGAAGCGCTAGGAAAAGCGACCAACAGAAATGACTGCTTGGAGATGGGAAACATCCTTTTGAAAAGGTCTCAAGTTGGATGGGAAAAGGAGAAGAGAAAGGAAGTCCAAAATGGAGAGTGGAATAGAGGAGAGAAAGCAGTTGGTGCTGCTGGTGCCGCAGGTTAAACACACGGGTCTGTGGGTTTGTGTAGCCTTTGATTCAGCACTGACACGCTTTGGCAAGGGAGGCCACCAGAGCTGTCAAATCGTTCACCAACGTGCCCATCAATTGTATTCAGCTCTCCCCGACCCGCACTGGCATTTTAATTACTGTTGGGTAAACTAATTTGTACAAATGAAGGCAACTCTGCCTAATAGAATATGCAAGCTCTCTGACCTCTGACAGGCGATGACACAAGATACAAAGGAGGCAGAGGAAGGCTTTTTATCAGAGCCTTATTACTCTCTATTACTCCAATTAGTTAAGCTCCAGTGCTCCTAATTGGGGGAAAAAATTGCAATTAAATCAATTTTTGATGGGCTGAAAGTGGGTTACCGAACCGCCCTGCCTGTGAAACACTGATATTATAGCAGCAAAGGTCAAAGTCTTTGTCGGCACCTGTGGGGCCCCCACCTCCCCTCTCTAAGCCCCTCTGTGCCCCCCCAACACACGCACGCAGCTCGCTAAGGCGAATCATTAGAACATGTCATGTCTTATCGCAGTCGCCAGCATCCCGCTAACCTCATCAGTTGACATCATTAAGGAAGGTAACTCCTCCAGCATGAATACAGTGCTAAGGTCACACAAACTTGATGGAGCCCCTGCTGAAGAGCCCAGGAGGCTGCAGAACAGATGTAACAGTAACAACGTTCTCAAGGGGAGAGAAGGGAGTATAAAACTGCACAGTGAATTTCAGCACTTCCAGCACTAAGCTTCTCTGACAGAGCAGATGAACACAACAGGAGAGGGAGATAGAAACAGTGCGTGGAAGCAGATGCTCCTTCCCCAGAAGCATTTCACTTGCAGAAGAAAGAAAAAGTGCAGTATCAGTTTTTATGGGCAAATATACAAAGAAGTCCCATGCACCTTTCACTCAGGCAACGCTAGGTGAAGCCAAGATTGGGCGTGCACACATTCCTGGTGCTGCCCCTTCACACCCAATGCTATATACTGCCCCACACGAATTCCACTAGCTACTTTGTCCCTCTTGCAGGATAACCAGAAAATTGAACCAAGTAGAAGTCAGTCAGGACAGATGGAGTATATGCTGACAGCTCAGTAACAATAAACTAAAAAAAAAAATCGGCAGGAAGGGCAGTCACACCAAAAGTCTGGCCATTACTAACAGGCCAAAATAATGACTTCGCAGAACAGCAAGTGTGGAGAGTTGAAGTCTATTTAGAAGAAGGTGGGACTGAAAACGCTAAAGAGGCTGATGACACTTAACTGTACAAAACCTGAAATAGCAAGTGCAAGTTGCGTTCAGTTGCCCTGCAATATCACTCAGGCTTCTGGCTCTAGACTAATTCTTTCTATGCTCCTCAGTCCTCAAGAGCCTTGCTGTCTTTCTTATCCCAAGGACTGTACACTCCTCCTGCATTCTGCCATGCAGTGCTCCAGATCCAGACCTTCAGTGCAAGGAAAAGAACACAAGATGCATCATACCAACTTAAACGTTTCCTATCTGCATTGCTGGCTGCTTTTCTAGGCTCAAGGGTATCCACCCTTTACCTTGCCAAAGTCTAGTTTCAGGAGTCTGCTTGTGATAATCTGCTCAGGTCCCTGTAGTGCTAATCCAAACTTATCATATAAAGAACTTCTGGGGCGCTCTAGAGCTGAGCTTACATTTGGACTCAAGTGCTTGCATGTATGTAAAATATTCCTGTATTTCAACTCAATAACAGGACTGAGTTCACCTGAGCAACAGAGACCCACAGCTGCATAAGCCTCACCTTTGTTCAGCACTGAATAATGTTGCCAAAGACACCCTGCAGCTGGAGGCAAATGACCAGACTTGTTCCACAAACAGACTAGAAAGTGTTGGCATGTTTGCTGTTGCTTCCTTCAGCCTCATGTGCATGCCATAGTGCGTCCCAAGGCATCAGGCAGCTCGGGGTTGAACTCTGTTCCAGATATGCATCGTAAATAGCACACAGAGAAGCTACAGAAGAGCTCTGCCTAGTCCTCATGGATACCCCACCAGGGTCTCAGCACAGAAAGAAAAGAAAATGTGTAAATATGACTACATGAACACCTCAGTGTTTGAAATAGGAATTGCTGTGTTCTGGCAAGAAGACCAGTGACACAGGCACCAGCAGACAGGCCAATAACTCATTTACATGTTGCCTTGAGCCCCAAGTGGACAACTAGAAAGCGGTCCCCAGAAAGAAGGCATTTGCATTTTGTACTGAAGGGCACTGTAAAGAAGCTGGTTTGAAACAGAGAAGGCTCACATTTGAGAGAGAACTCCAGCACATTTAAGAGAAGAAACGCTCACGTCATTGTCTCCCACATCATTTACTGTATATCTCAGAGCAGAGAGAAGGTCAGCTCCAGCCCTTTCTCTTGGTTTCTACCTTCATGTATTCCTCTAGACTTCAGAGACATGCAGGCTGGAGGATATAATAAGCCTTTTGTATCTCCAAAGATCCTATTCCCAGCATAGCAGAAGAATTCCCCTCTACTCCAGCAAGCTGATTATTAGCTGGTACCCAACCCAGACACCTCTACCCTGCAGCCATTGCTTTTCAGTCTTTATACCTTTGCAGGCCTAAAATACTTACTAGCATGGTATGTCCAATACTCTTCCATTACCCTTCCTCCTTCCCCAGACTCAGGGTTTACCAGCCATGGAGTGGTTGGTCTGGTACATAGTTTTCTGTATGAGAACTTCCTGCATTATCAAACCCAATTTAATCCCCAACCAATGCTCAAATTTTTACAGTTATCACAGAGAGGGGGGAAAAAAAAAGAAAAAAAAAAAAAAGAGATTACTTAATTAAAGAAGTATTACAGAACAAAGCCTTACAAGGCATTTTTACCTCTCGGAAGTCAAAACGTTAGAAAGGCAAAGAAAGGTGACACTAAGGTTACATCCACACTTCGAGGAGTTCATGGTGAAATAACCACAGTTGGTATCTGGAGAGCTGTATGCTTCTTCCTCCAACAAGGAAAACAAGGGAAGTGTAAGGCAACTTCATAAGGTCTCCATCTTTGCTCAGTACATTGTTTTTTTTGACCCAACTGAACACAGTCCCTGTATGAGATGTATGCAAAGGTCTTAGACACTGGACACCACCCACTCCTGGGATAAGGCAGGGCACCTACGGATCATCTCAGGCAGATCTCAGCTCTCACCCACCTGCACTTTTATCACTAGCCTTCATGTCCTATACCAATCACCTCCCTGTGGCTCAACACCTTTATTCTTTCCCCCTAGCACCCACAGGGCAGACACCTGACCCTCACCCTCCCTGGAACCTTCATCTCCCCGAAGCCCAGTTCTCTGGGCCCACACACAGCCTTACAAGAAGCCCTGAACTCTGGCCCTGGCTTTCTCAAAGCCTGCCCAGGTGTAAAGCTCCAGTGATTCCTTTTTCTTTGCCATTTTCCCTTCCTCCTCCCTTTTCCCCCTGTCCCTACCAACACTTCTGGGCCACACAGTGAGCTAGGAGGTTGGAGCACATGAGGACCACTGCAGCAGTCATGCTGTTTCTGCTCCCCCCTTATCCCAAGGCAATTTCTAAGAGCTATTTCTTATCCTCCCCTCCTCTCCATGAAATGATTTCAGTTAATTGCCTGGTGGGAATCACTTATAGGTGCAGGAGACTCTCCCCTCAACACACACCCTGGCCCCTAATTGGCTTATTGAAGTTTTAACGGGGCTTTCACCTGGAGAAGCTGGTAATTATTCCCTTCATTCCCCTGCTGCTTGTACCTGTAGCTTCACACTTGGGGCCTGCCTGGCTCCACAGGGGTGGGCTTTGTTCCCTCTTAACTACAGGCCCCACACAAATGTGCCCAGCAGCAGGAGAACACAGCAAAGTGGTAATTTTCAGTCCAGCGTAATTAGCCAAGGTTCTTTCAGCCCAAACCACTGAATGGGGAGGGGGCTGCCAGGGAGGGTGTGCCATGTGGGAACGGTGGGACAGGGGCTGCTCTCAACAGGACAAAGGCCTCTCAGGGGGCTGTGGGCTGGGGTGAGGAGGAGGGGGTTGCAGCCTGGTGGCACAGTGGAACATGTACAACATGCATCTTCCCCTCACTCTGCATAATGGGGCAGTGCGGGATGTAAAGGAGGAAAGAAATCCAACGATGCACATCTGAAGAGCTGCAACGCATGACAGATTCTTGAAGGCTTGGCATAGAGTCCACTACCAGAGAAGGATTTCTCAGTCTTTGCGCTGAGATTAGGAAAGGTAAGAGGCTTCAGGAAAGAAAACTGGATATCACAGGTCCCAGACAGGATAGAAAGAACTGTTCCAAGAACAGATCCTCCAGCACATGTGCCCAGAGTCAGGCAACAAGGAGAAGCAGGAAGACAGGCTCCAGGTTCCCTTGTTGCTAAGCCTTTTCCCATTAGCAAAGCAAAATCACTTTTCATAGTGGGATCTCAGTTACGCTAGCTACCTTTCTGTTACAAGCCTTTGGTTCTGCAAAACCTACCAGAATACATTGCTTTCTGCTTGTGGAGTGGCCAAACCACCTGACTTGCAGTGCATTTGCTCCTGTGCCATGCCAGAGTGTTTATCCATCTGGCATCCTGTGACAGTGTCATCTATGTGTTCTTTGACTTATTATGGCTCTCTTCAGGATAGAAATATCTGTCTTAATTGGTCAGCTCTAGGACTGTAGACAAGTTAAACCTGTTCAGCTGACTTAGTGATTGCACCTCCAATGCAATAAGGTTTGGATTTTGGGGTTTGTTTTTTTTGGTTTATTTTTGGTGATGAATTGTATTTTGAACAACCTCTTCCCATGCCCCTTATGACTGCAGTATTCTACTGAAAAACAAGAATTGTCCCAGTCTTAAAGCTGAGTCCTTAATCTGCAATGAGGAGTATGAGGTAAGTGAAAACAAGCCCATTGCTTTCATCATAGCACCTGTTACATAGGAGTACTGGGCAAGACCTCAGAGATAACACAGTCACAACAATCACAACTAAAAGGAAGAGACTTGATAAGTAGCAAGGAGACGGGCAGCACAGCTCCTAGGGCACAGACCCATAGCATCCGAACTGCCTAAAACTATACAGAACTGTGATCAAACACCATAGCAGGCTGCAAATTGAAGAAGCAGGTTGCACGATTCCACCCCAATATATTCTGGTTTCTCCTCAGATTATATACATCTTTCACCTTTTACTAAAGATTCCAACAGAAAGGTCGATTTCTGAATTTCAATCCAAGTTTTTGCAGCTTCAAAGTATTTGCTGTGGGGATGAGTTCAGCTAGATACCATGTGTCCTCATTTCATCAACACTCTAGACTTTTTCCTTAAAAATAATCTTCAACACCTCTGAACAAAATATGCTTGACATGAAATCAATGCCAGCATATGAGAAACGGGAACGAGAAATAAATGCAAGCAGATCCAAGCTGACCAGGCCAGTTTCAAGGCTACACAAAGAAATCTACCAAAGAGTTGCAACACCAGTGGAAAAAGATATGCAAAACCTTACAGAATCTAGGGCTTTCTCTTCTTGAAACCTCACACTCTACCACAAGGGGAGATGTAAGAGTGATTTTAGTAAAGGCTCCAATAGTCATCACTGGTGAAAAGTCTAGATACACACCAATGAGCAGCAAACGTTTGAAGAATCATGATGCAAAGCAAGAAAGGCTCTGCTATTTTAGAAATATCTCCTTTCTATTTTTTAAGCTTCACGACTGCCAAAGCCAATCCCAATACATTTTCAGACGTGACTGGCAGAGTTTTCAGAAACAACTATTATTTAAAAAGAAATGCATATATAATCAGAGTTTATCTAAGCTTTTCCATTAGAATATGCGACAGAAAATGACTTTTCAATAAGCCAGCAATTCTTGCATGCCAGGGAGGTCAGGGGGAGGGGTGAATCCTTTCAGGTTTGCCAGAACAACTAAAACCCAAGAATGTTTCAGTTTAAAGGTAGGGGTGGGAAGGAATCAGTTTTCCTGGTGCCACAAGCCAGGCATTATATTTCTCTTATTCCTTTTCCCACACAGACCAAATCCAAACCTTCCAATTTAGGAGAATTTTGGAAAAAAAAGTGGTCAGGGTGATGAGGAAAAGGAGGACTTCTCAATCAGCATAAAATTTTAACATCTTCCCACAAAGAGTAGTTCTTATTCTACATCAGGAGGATAGAGGCAGGAGCTATACCTGTTCACATTTACAGAGGAAAAAAGCTCAATCACTTAACCTCAAATAATTACCAAATTAAGTCAAAATTAGTTATTCTTACCCAGTAGGAGAGGACCGGGGGAAATACTGCTCAGGGTTTTAAGAAGCTAAAAAGCAAGAAAGGTGAAAGGGGAGAAGTGTGTGCACACCACATGCTGCAAGCAAAGAGGTCCAGGACACTGAGGCATGGAGACACAGGTGCTTTGTGGAGGAGGCAAGCAAAGCCTCATCTGTGTTTAACTCAGCCATGAAATGACTCCTAGAGCTTTCCTGCTCTGATCATTCCAGCCCCAACGCAGACACACTTGCAACAATCTCAGTTCATTTGCCCTAAAAGCTCTGGGCAGCTTTCTTCTTGCCAGCTCTCCACTCTGTGCAACATGATCTGCTTCAGGGTTTTCATGCTAAGCATTTGGAGCACATTAACTGTTTGCCCCTAAGTGACCAAGATCCTGGACAAAACCTCTATGCCCCATCTGCATGTTCAAGACATGCTTGGTTTTGGGCAAGCACCAGAGAGAGAAATAATATCCACCAGAGTGGATATTCCCAGCCCTGTATGCAGAAAAATGCATGTAAGGTTTCATTAAACAATCAGGCAACACACATCTAAAGCAATAGGATATTAAGTGCCTACTTTTGACACTCCAGAACTAGCCCCCCCCCCAAAAAAAAGTGAAAAAGTTTTGCAGAACCAGAGCTCAAGCCATCCTGAAATCAATATACAATAAAACAGGTTTGTAGCACAGGTCGTCAGCTTCAGCATCTGTAATCACAGGCTGGGTAGCAGGGCAGGAACCACTGAATTTAAATGAGAACTGAGATTAGCCAGGTAAAGACAGGAAAGGGATCAGGCAAAGCAGATGCTGTAGAATCAGAGAAAGGACGAGTCAAGAAGTCAAAATATTGATCCCCCCCAAAAAGGCACAGAAAACAGAGTAGGATGGAAAGGTTCCTACTGGAGGGCACTGGGAAGAAACCTCTTCAGGCACACATCTTTCAAGTCTGAAGTGGAATGGGGAATTCCCGAAAACAAATTGTCCTCTGATGTCAAGAAATACCTGACATGGATATGAAATACCCCATTTCCCCCTGCCCCTCAGTAAGTTGCTGTCTAGGTGAAGTAGGACAAATGCTGGCAGTCAGTCCTCTGACACTTCAAGGAATAAAAGTTGGAAAGATCTGGATGCACAGGCAACTCTGTGGGCAGGAGTGTGAAACCACAGTTTCCTTCCTTCCCTTCTATGGCCTGCCCAATTCCCATGCATTTTGAGAGTTTAGGAAGCCTCATCCAAAAACACAGTATTAAAAGAACCATTTTTTCTGGCAAGTCCAACACCCGCATGAAAAAATGCCAGAACCAAACTTGCTCACATGTTCTCCACTGAAACAAGCATTATCAGAAAATCAGTATTTGATTCTGCAGCAAGTTTGGAGGGTCCCTGCTGAAGCTGTCAGTGATCTTTTCATTTATGTGGATAAACAAGAACCATTAGTTCAGATTAGGCTGCATCTCTGTGGACTCCAGCCACAGGCTGCACAGGGAGGAAATGCCGAGCTTACACCATCTCAGGGATGCCCACTTGTGAAGCTCACTCTTAACTACTGACAAACATGATCACGACCATGTGTACTAATCAGTACTCCAAGTAAGACCAAAAACAAGAAGAAAGAGAAAACTAATTCCATCAGACAGTCCTACTCCATCCTCATCCCTCATTAAATCTGTCTGGACAGGTGAAGCAGATCACCACACAAAGCACAGGTGCAAAACTCAAGACAGCTGCACCTGGGAGCAGAAACCAAGCATAGCAAAAGTAGCAGTTGCTGCTTGGTCCATCTCAATCTGTAATTGCTTCCTCTGATCAGTCCACTTTTATTCCTTTGTCTCCTTTTCTGCTTTTTTGGGAGTGGAAGAGAAGGGGGGTACATACACACAAGCACCAGCCTTCTTTTTCCCCTTGAAAAACAAACAAGCTGTTGGGTTCTAATTTGAAAACCTCTACCCTGCCCTCACAATAATAAATCTCTTGGACTATCAATCACCTTGGTACAGATCTCTCTTCTCAAAGGAAATGGGCTCTCTCTCTCTTCATTAGGTGCCCGTGTCTACCAACCATAGCAGAACCTCATTTCAAATCTTCTTTGATGGACGGCTAGAGTTAGAGGAACATATACCTCAATCTCAGAGGAGAGAGGTAAAGATTTACTAATTAGGCAGGACAGTGCACATAAAACTGGCTTTAACACCTGATCCAAAAATAGCACTACATCTTGAAACACCGGGTAATCTACAAAGTTCTGTAAGTATATCCCTCAAGTAGGTACGTGCAGAAATGGTGAATGGAATGTCATGAATCCACAACACGTCTTTATAGCAAGAAAGTATCTTCTGTAGTTGTGCTCCCTGCAGGTGAGAAGGAAGTCAGAGAAGATCTGACAAATCCTAGATAATCGACTACAGCACACGGGGACAACGCTACACTGAGAGAATTGACTTTCCAGTCTGGAATGTTCTCACAGTGCCCTGAAAGAAAGCCAGTTCTGAAAGATCCCAGTTATTTGGAGAAGCTGAAGCTCAGTAACAGGCAGGAGGCACCCCAGCATGCTGCCTTTCATAGAATATCAGCACACAAGGTAGATGCACAATTACATAAATTGAGGAGACGTTCCCATTCTTCAGAGGAACTAGTCTCCCTTTAAGCCTGCCAACCTTCTCCAGTCACTCTTTCCTTTTCAAACTCCAGCCTCACTGGTCCCTCTCAAATGGCTTCTCTACCTCCACTAGTGTTTCAAAAGCAGGTTGATTTACTAATCCAGAGCCAGACTGTCTCTGATGCATTTGCTCACATTAAACAGTCTTTCAAACAACTTTTGTGAGAACTGAGGGGACCTGGAATTGGAGACAATATACTGATGCATGCCAGACCTCAAATGGAAGTGTTCTCTTTTTAACAGTTCTTCCTCTAGTCCTTAAGATATTCCTGTGGGCAGTGTTTTGCTCTGTGCCTCACACTGAAGAAACAGAGGATCCCCATACATATACTCTTAAAATTCAAGGTATGTCCAAGCTGATTTTCATTCCAGCATTCTACTACCAGAAAGCTCCCAAAGCCATCAAGCAGAGCAAAGGCGTAGTTTAACTAAAGGCCTGAGATACACCAGGCTTATGGCAGATTTCGTTCTTGAGCACATTTCTACATGTAGGTTTAAATGCTTTCAATGAAGAGGATGCTAAATGCTCTGCAATTCCTGGCTGGTAAGTGTGACAAGCATCTCTAGGCATGATTAATACAAAGTACCTTTTGCTTCATCTTTTCAGAACTAAACCATTAGCTGGGGTGTGCATAGGAACATGAGGAAGAGGACTGATTTAAAAATGCAGCTTCCAGCTTGCCTCCCTCAGGCTTGTCTTCTCCAGATGCTGAAACCAGGAGGTACACTAGACATGATGATGTATGATACAGCTGAATCTAGCAAATGCTTATTTGTGCTCAAAGCTATGGGCACACAGTACACATCAATGAGATTCTAACCTTCAGCTCCTAATGGTCAGACCTTGCAAACTCATATTTACAAGATCACAATGCACCCCTGCAATTACTGAGTACATCCTCTGTTAGGGTTCAGCATGGACATAAGTAAAAACTGGTCTTGCAAAGGCTATGGATTGATAAGCTTTGCTACCTCTTGCATACAGGAATTGACTTGTTGCACAAAGGGAACTGAAGGAGACGCCAAAATTCAGAAGAAAGGTTAACTTAAAGATATGCATTCATGAATTCTGTAAATTCGTATTGCCTGCAATCTCTTTCAAGGCATACAGATGACAGAGGCTGCCCAAGATGAAGGCATTGCTGCTGTAAACATCCTCCCACTCTCCATTCAAGGAAACACCTTCTGTGCAGACAGGAGCCTTCCCTCAGCACTTTTTTTTTTTTTTAAACCACATTCCAATGCTTGTGTATTCTCCCTTCCAACCTGGAACAGTAAGTGCTGTAACTGTAGATTGGCAGAGCAACATACATTACATGCCATGCACCTGAAGCAAGTCTCCTCCTCTTTTTTTTTCCCCCACCTTCCAGTGAGCACGCAGTCTTTGTCTTAAATAAAGAAACCATCTCCCTCCTAATCCAAAGATGCAATGCTGACATTTTGCCCCTTGAATTCCATCTGAACTATTCTTACAGCCCATTTATATGTAAAGATGTACATATGAAGAACACTCACGCTTGCCTATTTCTTGGGCTGGTTCAAACCACTGGAACCACAGAATTACACACAAGCCCCAGTGCAGTAACAGAATCTTTTCCACCAGCTCACTCTGAACTCCTCTTGGATACAGCAGCTCTAATCAGAGGCAGGAACAGATATACACGCCTTGAATAAGTGCTTTGCACAGCATGGTCTTGACATGTAGTTCACAACAGACTTGAACTGACTCTAATCTTAACCATAAAATATGTAACCCCATGCTTTGGCCTAATACATTTTGAATACAGTTATAAATTTAAATATAAATTAAATTTAAAATCTAAATTTGAATAAAGAGTAGCATCAGAAAGTTACCATCACCTGCAGCCCCCTGCAGACTTTTCAGTTTTCTTCAGAAAAACTAGGACCGGTATCTCATTTCACATGCAGTCATCACCTCCTTCTCTTCATAAACAGAGAACTGGTGCTCTTCCTGCACTGGAATGAAACTTTCACTCTGATTAACTCAGTGTTCTCTCATTTCTCCCTCAAATACATATATATATAAAATTTTAGAAGAACGGAGGGCAAGGGGGAATCCCCTAAAGAGGCCCAGTGCTTCCCTCCTTGTAATGAAACCCTGTAACGGAATGCCCTGCACTCCAATTAGGAAGAAATGCTAATTTTCTCCAGTTGAGCACCCCCTCTAGATGTATCTAATTTGTTTCACTGCTTTCATCTCTTCCCTCCATCACATTTTCCTTTAAAGGTTATGATCTGTTTGTGCCCTTCATGCCGCGCCCTGACAAGACACCCCTATGAGAGGTTGCAGGGGCCACGTCGCCTTTCCTAACCCCCTTCGCATACAAAAACCAAAGCCTTTTTTCCCTCCACTGCCTTTTTAAGAAATGCAGAAAGATGAAGGGGAGGTGTAGAGAATTGGGAAGGCAATAATTAAAAATAAAAAGTAAGCCCTCTCGCTGATTGTGTTGTTGGTTGTTTCCAACAAAAGGTTAGAGACCTTTGCACCATGACAAACGCCACTATGATCAGTGCCAGGCCAACTGGGAGAAACAGAATCACACGGCTTTCCTACTTCTGCAGACCTATTTTAGGAACAGCTGACAGGCAAGAATACCCTGGTGCAAAAGGTTTTGAAATGCTGAATTGTCTTGCTCCTTGCAGGGCTGGGTAATGCAATCTCTCCCCACCTGTCACAGAGACAGCCTGGCCAAAAAGGACGACAAAAGCTGGCTGAGCTGAGGAGAAGGCCTCAGTACAGTGCTTCCCACTCATCCCTGAAGGGTTACAACTTGTTCTGGAAGCAGGGACTTGAGATGGGAAGCATGGGCCTTGGAATAGCTCCCGCAGGCAGCTATGATATGTGCTGGCATGGTTCTGGCTGGCTGTGGGCAGGAGAGACCAATCTGGACAGAAGCCTGCCCAGAAGAGCTTTCTACAAAGACCGGACCTGTAGCACACATGGGATGGACATCTAGATCACCCTGGTGGTAGCACACCAATTCCCTCAGAGATTATAGGGTCCTTTCCACTTAAATAAATAAAATAAGTAAATAAAATCCAGCCACAATCCTACTTCAGTTTTCCCCAGCAAGGCCTCTTTGCATTCTGCCAGAGCATTCATTCTCATAAAAAACAGTAACCCTGGGGCTGAACTCAGGTCACCACAACACACGCACCTTGCTCCTAAGCTTATCTATTCATTATTCCTGTTCAGCTTCTAACTCCCTTCAATTCTCTCCTTTGATTCTCAGCCATTTGAAAGGAAATCCCTGCTGCACATTTTAGACACAGGTTTCACCACACATTCTTGCCAACGCTCTACAAGTTCAAAGAGTCCCAAGAACCTCTTAGGAGACAAAGCAGCTGAATGGACTCCAAGTGAAGTTGAAGTTGAGGAGGAACTCCTGGGTTTTACCTGTGGCAGATCCTGGAACAACTGCCCCCTTGGAAAGACGGACAGTCGAATGTGCTGCACGGGCTGAGCACTGATCAGCCACTTCTTGGACATTAAGATGAAGCTGGAAAAGTACTGCAAGAATGTTTTCTCTTATTAATAGGCACTTCGCTAATACTGCCCAAGATAGCCAGCTCCCTCTCAGTCATTTCCTGCTGCAGCCACTGAATCCTGTTGGTCAGAGAGCTATATGCTCCATTACAAACTATTTCCTCTGTACACTTGCAGAGCCTCCAAAGGCTTTTGCAGAAAGATTTCCCCCTTCTGCCCCCTCATAACTCGACTTTCTGGGACCACAAGCAGGGAGTGGGCAGGAGGCACACAAAGATTTACTCTTCAGAGCTAGCACCCTTGGCCTTTCCTCCCCCACAAGTCCCCTCTCTATCTGGTCCATGCGAACAAACTCCGAGTGGGAAAGAGCGCTCGCAAGAGGCCTGTGTCTGGGCCGGCTGCCTTTTATCCAGAAGATGCCTCTTCCCGTTGGAAAATACAAGCATTGTGTGAAAACATTTTAATATATTCATGCACATTCCTATAGCTTGCAGGAGCGAGCGGGTCCCAGCACCCTCCCCTCCCTGCCTTCCAAATGATGTTCATAGGCAGCGATGCACTGGGAATGCCACCTGTTTTCGCAAATGCCTGCGAGTATGTAAATTGTGGGAAGATGTGGGCCAAGCGCTGTGTTTTATTGTGCTGCAGAAAAGATTTTACTAATTACTTGCCTAAACTCCAAAGCAGTACGCCTGCTTTTTTACAAAGGGGGAGAGCGGGGAATGTGGGGGTGGGGAGAAGAGGAGGAGGGGGAGAAAAGAAAGAGGAAAAAAAGAGTGTAAAGGGAAAGAGAGAGAAGGAGAGGGAACGCAAGGGATGCATTTCAAAGTTTCTCCAGCAATTGGATGGGGGGGAGCTGGGCCCAATGTGAAATCATAGAGGTCAAAGGTGGGTCTCCCTCCCTTGTGAGAAAGTGGTGAATCAGGACGGTTTATCAAACGATCATTTTCTTTTGAAACTGGGAGGCAGCGGCTGGGACAATTCTGCAGATGTGCTTGATGAGTTCGGGACAAAAATGGGCCTCCTCCTCCCTCCCTCCCCCCTTTAAGGTCTCCCATCAGGGGTTGCTTCTCCCTCCACTGCTTCCAGGACCCTCCCCTCCCTTCTTCAGTGGTCAGCTGAGACCCCCACCCACTGATCGCTTTTGTGTTCCTGGCCTTTGGACACACTGACAGGGCCCTTTATGAGACCCCAATCAAGACCCCCATGTCACAGGTACCTAGTAGAGATACCAGACCCTTTTCAAATGAGGAACAACAAGGAAAATATGCTGGCCCATTGTCCCTGCACGGCACCAAGGGAGATGAAAGGGACAGGCTGCTCCCTCTCCGCAGACCACCTGCCAATCAACCCCAGTTATTAAGGTCACGATGTGGAAATTCTTTTGACCTACACCTAATCAAAGATGCACCAGGGCCCTTTGAGACAACATGGAGGAAGGTGGGAGGGCAGGCATCCCCCCACCCTCCCCACCCATAAATACAGTGGAGCTTCCAAAGAGAATTCAGTAGGAGTTACCCAGTTAGTGCCGTAGCACACTTGTTCTGAGTGCCACTAGGGAGTTCAACTGCCTCCATGCATTCAGCTTCAGGAGAGCTCAAATTAAAAGCTCTCCTCCCTGAAGAGTTACAGACTGAGCTACACCAGAGGTGGCTCAGAAGTAATAATTAAGGACCACATGTGACAAGTATTAAGCATCCTCTTCCCATTCCTAATAGCTTTGGCTTTCACAAGCCGTGAGCTTCACAAATATGTTCAGCATCATCCAAGCACAGCCTCTGAAGAGGAAATGAGCCTATGAGCTTCCAAAAGCACCTGGAACAGTGGACAGATACTAGCAGTATAGTGTGTCCTTAATATCCCTTGCATGACACAGGATGAAGTTACCTAGAAGACTTTGATGGTGGTAGTTGTTATGACTATACAAATCATTCACAGAGAAGAGTTAGGGCCCACATGGAGTGACAGGGCAATCAGATGGGTGGTACAAAATAGAGCATAGGTCAGATGGGATCAGAGAAGCATATCCCACCACACAGCCCCAGAGCACTTGGAATACAGACAAGATCACCTGTCCCTGAAAAGCTGTTCTGTGTCACTCACTGTCAGAGGGACACCATCACCTGGTCAGTGACAAAATACTAGTTCAACCTGACAGCAGCGACGCAAGAACTGACAGACTGCAGTCTGTAGTAATTCACACACAAAGGAAAACAATAACAACAAAAAAACCAATCTCCGTAACAGAAAAAATTTTCAGCATATATAGGAAGCTTCTGTCAGTGCATGATTTTGAATAATGTCCTCCAAAAGAGTTATGTGGTATAAATCATGTCTGTCACCACCACCAGCACACATAAGGCCAATGCTGGTGAAGCAGAAACTTCTAGCATCTATCTTGATGCACCATATCTATCAGCAGGTAGGCAATCCCCTTCTCAATCCCACTGCTAGCTTGCTGTCACATCCTGTTGGTGTCCTCCAAAGCCTATCTGTTAGTGAAGGCAAGCAAATGTGATGTTGTGCAGGAGTGAGGACAAGAGCAGTGTGACAGCCACAGCAGCAAAGCTGCAGGTTTCATTATGCTAAACACTTAACTCATGTGTTGGCTGAAGTTCCTCCACCACTTGCTGAGATTTAGCTCATGAAAGACACCGGTTCATTTCTTCTCTGAGTCTACTATCTCCTACCAGAGCGCCAACAGAAATTAGGAGGCAGTGGTGATCAACTGGGTGGGAAATGAAAGAGAGGAGATTCCAAAAGAGCTTGGAATAGAGACTGTAGTTCACATTATGTTTACACAAATCCTGCTGCGTTGCTTTTCTACTGCAAATCACTTCCATTAAGTTCTAATTCAGAAGTTAGTTATCAGGTTCCTAATACTGTATCCTTGTTCCTTGGCTCTTACACAGTTACAGAATCAGGTGGAAGACAGGTTTTTTTTCCTCCTTGATATTAAGCCAGCTAGTTCTTACATCTTACCCACAGTAACGCATGGCCTTGTTTAGGTTGTTGTAAGCCAAGATCCAAACCATCTAAATCGTCTACCATTACAGTAAGCTGCAGTAGGCAGAGCAAACAAGACCTCAGTACTGCAGCACAGAAAACAGAGGTGAGCTTCTTAATTCAAGGCAATAATCTCCACTATCTCCCTCTTTTCAAATGGCAATGGCAGGCTGAGGACCAGCCTGCTGCTCTCCTCAGAGTGAAACAACACTCCTCTGGAAGGGCCAGGCTTCTATCTTAGGACACCACAACTCCTTCCCACCTCAGGGCATGAGCTTGCATCTTCTGAGCGACACCCCCAGCCTCATCTGGGAGGAGTAACGGTGGAAGCTGAGCCTAGTTAGAGGCACCTGCACCTGGGGCTCTCACCAAGCAAGAAAGGTCCATCACTTTCTGTCCCTACCCGCCCCCAAAAGTGACTCTTTGAAAGACAGGGGAGGGAACAGACACCACTCTAATTGTAGGAGTGAAACCTGGCATCCTCCTGACCATCTACCTTTGCGCTCTGTCTTTGATTCTCTTTGAACCTCTGGTACAGCTTGTCAGGTCGCTGCCCTCACAAGAGATCAGGAAAAAAAAAAAAAAATAGGGCAGTGATTACTGCTGTACACTGATTTGCAAGCTGGAGAAAGAGAGAGAGAAAAAGAGAGGGAGAGAACAGCCTCCATGTGTCAAGCTATGAAAGGACTGTGACTGAAGCCGCCTGAAAAACAAACCCTTAATTTAAATGTTAATGAAAGTGCTGAAGAGACATCAGAGGCTTTCCTTTCTCTACAAGGAGCAGAATCACCAGGTCTAGAATTTATGGCCCCCTTCAACTCCTCTCTCTCCTTCTCTGCTCTATCAGCCAGAGAAGTTAGGAAAGGAAAAAAAAAAAAAACCCTAATTTTAACATTAACTCCACACTTCCACCCTGGGATGCAATTGCTAAATTATCTGTCGGCAGGACACTGATCAAAGGTGGAAAAACAAAGGCACACTGCACAGCCGAGCAAAGGTAAACAGCAGCTGAGGTCTGGTGAAGTTACCCTTCTCCTATAAGTTTAAAAAGCAAAGAGAAAATGACTCAAACTGGAAATAGAAACCTCGGGACATAAGGCTGTCAGCCCCTTTAACTAAGTTTCTTCTGTCACACTGATTAAACAGACACAGATTTTCCTTTGCAAACCAAGCAGCACAATAAAGATGCTTCCCCCAAGCTTTCTGAGACAGACTTTCCCCTCAGGCCAGGCAAAAGATGAGAAAAAATGTCAGGAGGGAAAAAAGAAAAAGAAAAAAAAAAGACTCAATATGCAACAGCTCCAAAGGATTAGAAACAGATGTCTGAGATCTAACTCAGCTACTGCCTCCCAAAGCCTGCTCACCTGCCCACAGCCACTAGCGAGCCAATTCACACAGAGACAATATATACACTAGACTATCAGCCAAAAGTGACAACAAGGGAGCACGCTGTAGGTCATGTAAGCTTCAATGTGCAAAGCAAAGAAACTGAAGAACGGCGACTTGCACAGTTTGCCAGCATGTATGTGATACAGAACTGTTTGCATGCGTGATACTGGAGGAAACAAAGAGGACATGCACGTTCAAATGTTCATCTGTGTGAAGAAGGGAAAAGAGAATCATTATCACACTTTTAAGAAAGTAGAACAAATTCTTCTTCCCTTCATCAAGTGAACAGTCATGGCACATGGATAAGACACAGGTGTCATTTTAGCTCCAGATGGTAGAAACTGGAAAGAGAAACCGATACTCATTTCCTGCTCTTCAGCTCAGGGGTGAAAGAGCACCAAGTTAGTTATGATTATTGCTTGTATCTAGAAGTCTGCACAGATCACTTTCTGAGGTCAGTAAGAGATGGTACTTAACACCACCACTAACTTTGTGAGCGCACCCAGGGATCTCACAGTTGAGTAAAGCCCTTCCTGCTCCTTCTTAAGAAACAGCTGCAGGTCAGAGTCCCCTCTCAATTATTCAAACCGACCAGACTCTGCAAGAGATCCCTAAGGACAGCAGAACTATTGCTGCCTGCTATTTTGCTGGCAATGCACAAACCAGAACGAAACCCAGTTACTTGCCCCGTGTCCTAGCAGATTCAGGGAGGTTAACTGCACAAAGCTAGGTCAAAACAGAGCACCACTACAGAACAACAGCTCATCTTGATATGCGGTAAGGGATATCCACTGATAAAAGCAGAGCAAGAAATGAGGGCGGGGGGAACATTATTAAGCATTTTAACTGCTGCACGTTAGAGCTTCATTTGTACAGTTAAAACCATTGCAACACAGTTCTGACTCACGTGGGTTGTTTTGCTTTAATGCAAACTGCAAGACCAGATTGTTCCATTTTCACAAAAAGTTTCCAGATAGCCATAAAAAGAAGAAGCCTTCAAAATGAATCATTTTGATTCTTCCCAGTGGAAGAAAGGGCCTGTCATTAACCCTTCTCTTCCTTCCTTTCCCCAGCATGTTCTGGGTACGTTTTAGTTTGTCTGAAGTTGTCCACAGGGATATATATCTCCCAAAGATATTAACTCCCCATAATATTCCACAGGAGTGGCAGCTAGGTTAACAGAGATTCAATCTACCACGTAGAACAACAGAAGCCGGGTTTCAGCAACAACACTGCATAAATAAAAGAGACCAAGCTAGCTTTTTTAATTCAGCTGCTCCCAGTTGAGCACAGATACCTTGTCTTTGGTAAAAACCTTCCTCTTCTCTGAAGTGAAGCTGCACTTCAGTACGACGTCTGCAAGGAGAGGTTATATACTACAGGAGGCCAGATGACACAGCTGGACAGGGAGACCATCTTTCAGGCTCACACACAGAAACACATTTCTGCCACAATAGGGCACATGACAGTCGCGTTTGTTCCCTAGATGGTGCTGAATGTCTCCTAGCTCTCTATCTCTGGTTGCACATTGAAAACCATTTTTGTGCCTCCATCATCTTTTCCCTTGGTTTTAAATCTGCTACATTCGGAGTACAACTCGAGAAGATCAACTCTCACCATAAATATTCTAAAATCTAGACAGCAAATTCTAGTGGCTAAATCTTGCAATAGAAGCCAGCTTAGACTGGAATAGTTTTCTAAACCTAATATCAAAGAATTTCTGAATCCAAGAGTAACAACAAATCAAGGTTCACTTTTTTTTTTTTAAATTTCCCCTCCAATGTTTGAACTTCTCTATCATTGGGAAAAAAAAAAAAGCACCACACCTTTATTTAGGAAAAAAATAGTTGCATTTCAGTAGTACAACAAATGTCTGGGTTTATATATATAAAACCTTATATGCAGCAGCAGCCATAAATGCCAAGCAATTGGACCTCATTTTCTCTATAGACAGTGCACAGTGGTCTCTTCCATGGCTACTGCCACTTCAGGGAATGACAAAGCATGAAGGTGCCACTATTCTACTAGAAATCCCTGGATTTGACTCACTTTGCACATTTGAATTGGTCCACTGCATTCAGGCTTGCCCTGGTCCCTGAGCACACATAAGTCACTGCAGTAAGCACCAGTAAATGAAAGTTTAACATCTGCATGACGCAGAGTTCAAAAGGCAAATGAGCTGGGGGAAGGGGATTACAAGCAGCTAAGAAACACGGTTTTGTGTATGTAGCCTCTCTGTAAGAATAGTATTTTACTCACCTGTGCAGAAGAATGGCTTTAGAGACCAACTAAACAGTTGACTGAGCAAGCTGAGGCATCCTATTTTATGGATATTATAAGAAACTTCTCTAATTTTAATGCAACAGGCAATGTGAGACCCGCTGTCCCAATAGCACTGACCACAGCACAGCTATTCAAAACACCTGCTAAAAACACCGAAAGGCATCAGTGCTCTCCTCATCCCCACTACGTTGTAGAACATTGTTAAGGAGCCCTGAAGGAATGAGGCTCCAATAGCATACACTGAGGTGAAGGCACTTCCACAACTGAAAAGGCAGCACAAAAGACCAACTACAGTTTTTTTTCCCCACAAGGAGAAAAAAAAATTTTTTCCCCCCAACCCTTTTTTTTTTTTTTTTTCCCCCCAAACTACTTCTTACTAATTTTTCCCTTCATGGCATCATTCCTTTGCAGGCCCTCTCAGCATTCAGCCCAGCATCACCACACAAAGAGCAAGGAAGCCTCCCCTGTAGCTCAGCACATCTGTGAAAGGTTCTCTGTACAACTCTGGGGGAAACTGGGAACAACTCAAAGCAGAATAGCTGAAAGAGATGCCTAAAGCCAGAAAAGCTGCACTTAAAGAGCACAAATATCTATGCAGGGAAAAGCAATTGCATGACTGTACAAGCCACCTTGACCAGTCCCTAGCAGCACTGCTGTGATGTCACCGCATCCTGTCATACACATTCCTGTTGGGGTTGCACTGGTCCAGGTCCTGTCTACTGAAGTTTACTCTGGAGGTATGGGCACCGTCCATCAGAACAGCAGCCCTGCAGAGCAGGATTACAACAGACAGCAGAAATCCCAGCTGTGGCTCAGGACCACATGGGATACTAATGAAGCTTCAGTGACAGAAAGAGAGATCACTGAAAAGCGAGAAGAAAAGTTTCACTTGTGCCCATTAACAGCTAAGGTCCAGTAAGAACACAGCCCTGACTACTCTAGTCTCAGCTCTGGCAAACCTCCAGGCCAGGAAACAGCAGCCTCCCCAAAGCAGTTTCTAATGGTGGGAGCTAGAGAAGCTCCCTGCTCTACCCCATTGCACACAATTGCTTTGAGCTGTACCCAACCTCTTTTTATACACAGTAGAGAGAGCTGGTGGACTCTGAGCAATGACAGGACAAAATATTTCTGTGGTTGGAGCCTGATTCCACAGCAGTTCTACACTAGCATAACTATTCATTCTTATGGAGGAGCTCCCAGTTTACACCAGCAAGTGAGAAGGTGAAGCAGGAGGGCATGTCAAACATTTAGGAGGAAGTGGAGGATACAAGTCACGTTCAGCCTCACTGAGGAACACATGCATTCAGTGTCCAAGCCAGAAGGATGGTGACTACAGGGGAGGAAAAGCTTCACAGACAAGCACAATGAGAATTCCGAGGGGTGAAATATGGGCTCTTGCAAATAAAACCACAGAGCTCCCCAAAGCAGACCTTGCTAGAAACCAAATATTATCTTTTTGATACTCACCCTCATTAGACAGCAAGCAATAAAACCTATTAGTGAAAAATTCATCTCCTCTGCCCCTTGCCCTGGCCCTCCCCCACCACATGCCCTCCTGCTCTGATCCTCTCTCTCTTCTAGGATGGCTGTGATTTGTTCTGAGAAACGACAGGTTTATAGGTTAGCCGACACCTTCTCTCTGTGGAATTTTAATTAACTTCTCCCATCGTCAATATGTTAAGGAGCAGGGTTCCCATTATACGAGGTCAGCAGCGTGTTTCAGGCCCCTGCTATATCAGCCGTCAAATTGAAGAATTAATGACGTGGCTAATTGGCTCTAATTCTCCACCCCCTCCCCAAAATATGGAGGGGCTAGATGGAGCAGGGGGAAGTAGGGCTGGCTACTGGGGGAGGCTGGTACAGTCCACAGTCTCATTAAAAAAAAAAAAAAAAAAAAAGAGTGCACAATTTAGGCTCACTTGTTCATGGGGTAACTGTTCCACCATCTCCCATTTATCACCCTGCAGGGAAGAAAGGGGGGAGTGAGGAGACAGTGGGTAAATACTGTGACAAGGAGTGTGTGCAGCGTGCACACCACGGAGGGGAACGCTGTCCTGACAAGAGGCTGCATCAGCAGGTCATCACTTAGGAGCAGGAAGCAGCATGCCACTGTGCTCTAACCAAACATGGTGCAAAAGCCAGAGCCTTATAGCTCTGCTGTGAGTCTGCCAGAAAAGGGGCCCTTGTAGCACAGAAGACAGCAAGGGGCTTCTATCTAACATCCTGCAGTAGCATTAACGCACATGGCACTTCTCAAAAACATTATCAATTCCAAACACTTGGAGCAATGGGATGGTGGAAGGGCAAAATCATAGTGGATCCTGAGGTCACTTCCTTGATAATGCCACTTGCTCTGTACTGTTAAGCCTCTGCTGCCTGCAAAACAAGCTCAGACACTTGAAGACAGCAGTTATGGGAAACACTTTGGTATTGCACAAGTCTAAAATTCACTCACTGCAGACATCACACGGACAGCAACAACAGCTCTTCATTCCCTTCCTTTGAGGAAGGCTGAGTAAGAATCTCTTCTGTATGCAGAAGATCAGCTAACAGTGGAAAGAAACCAATCGATCACCACTGGCCAGTATAAGATTTTAACAAGAAGAGTTTGAATTTCTCAGATCTTTGCTTCTTCAAGAATGGGATCACCTTGAAAAGTATCTTGGAAGACACTGGTACTACCCTTACCTTCCATGCTAAATTTATAGTAATGCACTATCTCCATTAGAAGCATTGAGCTATATTCAGTGGAGATTGGAAAACCTCACCACTGACCTCTACTACTTTCCACAGTTCAGTATGCTCAATTTACCCTGAAAACTGAGTGCTAACCACAGCACACAGCTCCAAGTTTGCCAAGCCAAAAAAACAGAAACGTTTTTGCCTGGCATCTCTTCTGCCACAGAGTGAGGATACAAGTTGGCATCTTTTCAGTTCAGAAAACCTCAAAGAGATTCAGCTCATTGCTTCTAACTAGTAAGGCAGAGCAAGTCAGAAAGTTCACTCTGCAAGTAAGAATGAACAGGTCCTACCCGAGACAGCAATAGGAACGCAGGGCTATTTTTGCAGCCTCTTAGGAAAGGACCAATGTAGAACAAAGATGACATGCTCTTCCCTGAACTGCTTCTGCAGGCAACAAGCACCTGATCAGCCACCACCCTGAGCAAGTCCCTGAAGTGCCACCCTGGTGCCTCAAAAACATTTACAGACATACATCCTATCCAACTCCTTAACTTCTTTCCATTGAAAATTGGGAATAAAGAGAGCTGTTACCTTAATAACGGGCTGATAGCAATGGACCACACTCGATCCTCTGTCTGCACTGTATGTAGACACTGTCCGACTCTGCCCGCAGACAGGGACCAAACCTAAAGAGAGAGATGCATGTTATGCCACATAACCCAGAAGGTAGGATGCACGCCACTAATGCAGTGCTGGAAGAGCTGCCAAAACTGCCTCGCTCACCCTCCCTGATATCCTCTCCCTGAATTCCCATTACTTATTTCTGAGGAGCAGAACTTTCAATCACTGGCAGAAAGAGGCACTTAACGTTACAATGACTCAGCTTATGAGTATGACTTTCCATCCTGCTTCACCACAGGAACAGAGAAAGCACCTCCATCACCACACGCTCTCAGGCAACACTCAGCACAGAGATTTCTCTGCTTTAGTAGTTAAATAAACAAGAAGTGAGATTTGATCAGGTCTCCGCTGTTCCCTTTAACGGTGTGGGAAGACTTCGTGCAATCCCTGAAAATATTTCCATTCATTTTGTCTATAAAATTAATTGTTCACTACCCTGTAAAGCAGTTCTGTATAAAGCCATTCCAATTGGACCAAATTTCTTAAGTGTACCCCAGGCCATTTTCAGAGGCCCCGCTTTGCTCACTGACAATGTTAGAGAGATCTCTTCCCTGCCCCATCACTGAATACATGCACATCTCCATCCACAGATTCACCCTCCCTGCTACCTTTGTTTCTGGGTCCTTATAAAGTCTTACTGGGGCCTCTGCTTGTGTTCTTCACTTTCCCCACATTGCCCTCATTCTTGGCTCGTGGAACTTGAGCTCCTCAGTTCTCTGTAACCAACCCCCAGTGTTTCACTTCAGGACTTCAAAGCTGGGAGTGCCCTATTTGTTTGTTTGTTGATAATGCCCAGGATTGCAGGCTATTCTTGTCAGTGGGGAATTTAGCACCTAGTGTCAGCAAAAGCAGCAGAAAAGCTTAACTCTTTTAAGGCATCCCTATCTCCTACAGGTTAAAAATATTGCTCAGAGCACACTATCTGGTGCCTATCACACAGGAATGTACATTAGCAGCTCTTCAGGGCTTAGTCCTAATCAACACTCAGCAGAGCTCTCAATAGCTTAGACACTTAGAGCCCCTTTAAAAGGCCAGTAGGGATTCCCTTCCACCCTCCAAGAGTCTCATTCATGCAAACAAGGCAGTCTACACAAGAGATAATAAAAAAATAAAAGGTGAACATCCCAAGAGCCTATCCTCCAGGGAGCACTGGGTGGGCAAGATCTCACACTAGCTCCACGAAAAAGAGACTTAAATTTCACTCTAGCCTTTAGGAATTTGTTCTCAAGGTCAGGGAAGGTCCGTCCTCCAGCTGCCAGGGAAGCACCAAGAAGGCACTCTCCCAGCAAAGAGGCTCCACAGAACAGGAAGCAGCAGCCCTGCTTAAATGTCAGACAAAGCAGTATGAAGGTCTTGCTCCCAGGAGCCAAGTAGCACCTCATACCTTCTGCACCTGAATGCTGGTCTGCTTGAGGGCAATTTTATCCAGGAGTACACACTCATACAGAGGAACCAGCCAGAAAAGACAGGGCAGCATTGTTGAGCAGCCTTGCCAGATAGTTTTCAATTATCACATATTTCCTATAAAACCTTAAAATAGACATTTAGATCTTCTTTTGCCCCTATCTTCCCCACTCACAAAACAGGAATAGCAGTTCTTCCTCTTAACTCCATTACTGGTTTAAGATATGTACCAGGGATCAGGAGTGCATCCCGTGCTGAGCAACAGTCAAAACATTCAACATGCAGCATTCACTACTAACAATAAAATGAGAGACTGTGAAGATGCTACCAATACTGCATTGTGCTAACAGGACACAGGTTTTTTCCAGTTTAAACCAGCAGCTGGTATACTAAGCTACTGCTAAATCTTTCCAAAATCTTGGCACAGCAAGCATCTCTACAGAGACGTGAGCCTATGCCAAGATACCCAGCGCTCCTCCTGCAGAGGGAGGGCTTACAACAGTGTTGTTGATGCTTAAATGTTCGTGGCATAAGACCCCTGAGGTCACCACTGCAGCAGCACCTGCAGCAGCCAGAACATCTCTGCTCACCTTTGCTGTTCTGTCCCGGGAGCCACTGACAATGAGGCCACCTTGGAAGTCCACACAGTTCACCTCTTGTTCATGTGCAGAGAACTTGACACTGTAGGAGCCATGGATCTTGTGAAGGACAATATTTCCATCTCTGAAAAACACATCCCCAAGCAGAGAGACTGTATGAGCTGCATCTCCTCTGGCTAGCCATGTTCCTTCCACTAACACTTGGCAATGCCACTAAAAGGCCAGCGCTGACCTCTCATGGGAGCAGAACTTCAAACAGCATCATTAACCCTCTACTACTCACACAACATATGTTCTCCCCAAATCCTATCTGGATTCCACAACAGCCATTCAAAGCCTGATCTGCTGCACATGACATTTGTTCTGGCAAACCGTCCACCCACCACTTTGTGCTAAACCGCAGAAAGTAACAGAGCATCCTTCTCCCACTTTCCCTCTCCTGCTTTTGGTTGACCAAAATCCTGTCTGGATGCCGAATAGACAGAGTATGGGAACAAGCAAGAGGTCATTCTCCACCACATTAGAGCCTCAGCTTTTCATTCATTTCAGAGCAGAAATGCAAGGTATTGTGTTTTGAATTAACTATAAGGATACTTAGACCATTTTCAACCAATACACTAATTGGGATTTTAAACGCATGCCTTCATTTTGACCTGAATTTTAGGCTATAGTTCATAGGGGAAAGTGTGAAGGCATCCAGGGCAGCCAGTCATGCTTGCATCTCTCAATTCTGCGCTGAAGCATATTAACAGCTAAAACATTATATATAACACTTCTGTCATTTGCTATAATCGAAAAAGGCCAGCCAAATGCAAAATTAATCAGAGAAATGTGTGTGTGCTGGAATGCTTGGCGATTTTCCCCCTCTCCACAATTGTATCAGCAGGTCTAATAAAGACAGGCTTGTGTCTAGAAAGATTTATGCACAACTGAAGCCTCAGTTCTGAGCATTAGAACACATTCTACCCTGGTTGTAATAGGGAAAAGAAACAAACCCTGCAGATCAGTCAGGACTGTGTGGCTCTATACAGAGTAGAACATTTTCAGGACAGAATCAAATCATAAGAGATGAAGCAGCAGGAGCTGAATACAGCCAAACACAAAGATATTGTTTTAAGGACTGACTTGTCTGCTCTGGGCTGGAGTTACACAAAACCTTCGTAGCTTCACTACCATACTCCACGGGCTCCCATCACTGACTCAACTTACCCCCCTCCACTGACGATGTGGGAGTTGACAAGAACAAAGCGACATACGTCCTCCTGGTGGCCAGAGAAGATAGCCTGAGGGTGACGCTGCAAACCTGTACCATCCGGACAGAGTTGGTAGGCATGGATGTTCTCGGCTTGTGACAGATAGAGATACTGGCCATCCAGCTCCATCCAGGGCATCAAACTGCAAACAGGCATCAGGTTGGAGGAGTGAGTAAAACAAATACACAAAAATTAATAACAATAGTAATAATAATGCACGCTTAAACAAACTAAAGAAAATTGTGTATAGGAGCTGCTGGTCACATATAAAAGCAGGGCTTAATGCAGCACAGCTAAGTGATATTTCTTTAGCAACATACAAAGCAGATCACATTGCTGGCATTTTTCTAGCCAAGAGCTGAGGAAAATGAAGTGTGGAATCTCTGAAGAGAAGATTGCCAAGACTCTAGTGAGTTTAGATAGGAAATACTTAAGGCTCCCTGACCCCTCTTCATGAGCCCTGCACTTTTAAAGAAACTAGACTATCAGGCATTTGTGAGCTATGTCAAACATTTCTAAGAGACCTTTCAGTACAAAGCTCTTGGCACAAACAGTCCTGATTGTCCACATTATTTGTTGATACTCCGCGAAGAACACAAAGTTGCCACTTTTTCACATGCATCTCAGCACAGGAACAGGTCACATCAAATAATAACATGTCTTCCCATGAAGTCCTGCACATACTACACATATTGCACACTGTAATGTAAAGCCTGAGGGCATCCAGAAAATCTGTGCTCCTCAAGTAGAGGAGGTATTTTTCTACATTCACACCTTTTCCACTGCTGAGTTGAAAGCAACTGCAGAGCAGTCTCTCTTGATTTATGTTGTCCACCTCTCAGAAGAGCCCATACACCTCTTCTGCCTCTTGCTATTTATGGAACAGTGACAATTTCCTACATGGGGTTCCAGGCATAAGAGCAGTAGATTGCTAAATGATCTGTTTGAAGACTGAAATTAAAAGTGGAAAATATGCTTCAAATCCTGGGAAACCAAGATAGAGAGAAAGACACTCAAGTAGTGTCTGAATCAAGTTTTTCATCACAACAGATTCATTGATTCTTGAAACAATATCAAAATAAAGAAAACAGAACAGGCTGCAACATACACACAGGTAATAAAGCTCTTTGTTGGAGATCTTGCTTCTGGTGTCACCTCCAAAGAATCAACAAATAGGCCTTCTGGACATGGGGTCAGATACATAGAGGTATGGGGCCCACATCATATGAGGCAGGGATGTGTAAAATTGTCTCCAGTCTGCACAGTCATTGCCAAGCACACCAATACCCACGAACATGTTGAGCAAAACCAGAGCCTTTCAGCTTTCAAACTATTCAGAAAAGCTGTTTTGAAAGCATAAAAACATGTCTCTCTCTTTCTTGCAGATCATTCATTCTTAGAGGTCACGATTTTCTGCATTAGCAGAGGCATTACACACAGCAGCACCTCAAATCATCACAATGAGGGACTAGAAGTAAGCAAGAGAACAGTGTGAATTACTAGACAGAAGATTCCTGCTTGCCTGTATTCATCTCCAATAAGAAGCTTGACACAGGGATAAAAAGTTGAGCATAGGTTATTTGGGATTTGGTCTTATGCAAGGAAAAAATAAGAGGCATCTTTGGAGTAGCAGCTTTGGTTTGAGGCAGGCTTTGATTTTCTTTTCTTTCCTGCACTCCCACGCAGTCCTCTAAAAGCAAGTGAATATCCAGCTTCCCCAGCCTACAGCCAGTTTCTGTAGCTCTCCTCCTGCCATAGTTTAACTTCTTACCCTTTTCTATGGGTTTTTCATAAGGAGGAATAGCAAATTTGAAAGTAGGACAAATGAAAATCAGAGGATACAGTTTGGATGATGGCCTTATTAAATCAGTCCTTGCATTCTCATTTGGGAAGCTGGTTTAGTAATGATCTCTAACAACCACAGAGCCTGTCTTCACAAATGGTCACAAGCACTTCAAAGGCAGGTATACAACCTGCACCAAGAACCACTCTGCTCATTACAGCTGTTCCCAGGACTTCAGACAAGCAGTGGCACATTATCCACCACTTCAATCTACACAGCACAAAAAGGCATGAAAGCTCAGTAGCAGGTCCCTGTTCTTCAGCAGCTAACAAACCATAGTTCTTCTCATTTTTCCTTCTGTCTGATGATGTGAAAGCTGAAAATGTAGATGTGCTGTTTAGATAAGAGACACATCTCAGGCTTTGCTTTGAAAGCTGAGTATGCCTTTGCAAGAAAAGCTTTAACAACAACCTCCCCTCATTAATGTCAAATATCCATTTTGTTAGTGAAGGAGTGAAGCATAAAACAGAAGAAAGAAGAAGCACAAAGTAGAAGAATGGCAATTAGCATTTTAGATTTGTACATCCAAATCGAGAGCAAAGATAAAGCACTGGAGACAAAACAAGCATTTTGAGGAAACGTGCAAGTCCACATCTGAGATCAAGGTATGCTCATTGTGAGAGCAGGGCAGAAAATTGCTCATGGTATACAGCAATAGACAGGCACACAATAGTCTGGAGTCTGCAGGCAACATTACTAAATCCAACTAGAAATGTACAAATCAGAGCAATGCCAAATTCAAGCTCTTACTGAGAGAGGAACTCTCAGCTGGATGCCTCATCCCTGGAGGTGTTCAAGGCCAGGCTGGATGGAGCCCCAGGCAATCTGATCTAGTGCTTGATTTAATGGTTGGCATCCCTGCCCACAACAGGAGAGTTGGAACCAGATGATCTTTCAGGTTCCTTCCAACCCAAGCCATTCTATGAACACAGAGTGAAACCCTAGAGCAAGGCAATAACTACAGTTACCCCACATCCAGCTAGACAGCAACATCCAAAACAGGCCAGTGACATCACTTGTAAAACCCCTTCGATCAGAAGGAGCATGAAACGTCTCATTTTAGAGCACAGAGGCAAACTCAAATCCCCTCAGCAACAGAAAGAACCAAGTAGAAGAGAACAGAGCCACTTGCTTGCGTTTCCATTTCAGGACTGTCTCCCTCCGGCAGCGTCCGTGCCTCCAGTTTTGAGAGACTTTCACCCTTTCCTTCACTGGAATGCCAGGTGCTCTGCAGACAAAGGAAGAAAGATGAGATTAGCAACCGTGACTGATGCTATACAGAGAACAAATACACCTGAGCTGGCCACAGGTTCTCACTCTGGTTCCACAAACGCTTGTATACACTGATGGTGCCAGAGCCACACTAAAGGAAATGCACTTAGGAAAGTTGATGAGAAAGGAGTTCTGAGCAGAGCGAGTGTTCATCAACAAAGAATGCCAACCACAATGATCACTATTGTACAGACTTTAGATCTGATCAAGACCTGATCTGGTACACAGAGGTTAAAATGAAATGCGATCAAGTCTACACACAAAGAAATTACCAGAACCAAAGAAACAGGACACCACTCTTCTAATGGAGACTAAAGAAGGATAGTCAGGATAAGGACAGCAACGTACAGGAACAGATAGAAGAAACACCAGTCAAGAGAATACTGAAAGTAGAAGCTAAAACTGACCAGTCAGAAGAGTAGTAAAGAAACTGCTCCAAATCCTTATCTGCCTAACAATTACACAACCAGATACAGTAACTAGAAATCAAGATAGATTCAGATTAAAAATAAAATTCATTCATTTGTATAACCACCCAGTGCACACACCCCCCAAGTAAGATGGACCACCATTTGCAGCAGCTCACCAAAAGACTAAGAATTCCACCTGGTTGCTGAGAAATTCCCGACTTCTAGTGAAAGTTACTAAAGGTTGCTAGAAGAGAGACTCATACCCAGTCACTGGGATACAAGCCAAAATTGTGGAACAAGCCAAGATCAGCAGAGCTCAAAAAATGATAAAAGATAAGTACCACAGACACCTGTGACCCAGGTCTCTTCAGTAACTACACAAAGTTACCCAGTTGAAGCAGCTGTTCATCTGTTTTGCCTTCATGATCTAGAATTGATTAAAGATTAAAAAAAAAAAAGTAATACTCAGCTTTAATACCAACCTATCATAGTATTAATTATTCAATATCATTGGTGGAGCTGCTAAGGTGGAAAGGATCATTAAAGTAAAAAAATTATTGAAATTATTCTTTGTAACTGGGTGTTGTGAGCCATTTACTACACTACAAAGAGTTTTTTCCCTTTTCATGAATTTCTCAGCTGTGAATGTCCCCAGCCATGTGGAATGAAAGGAAGACCCTTAGACCATTGATAGATGGGGACCGGTGCCCAGCCAGGACCAGCTCTTCTTCACATTTCTATCATGCCCTCAACCCAATTCCATTTTTGGGTACTCTGTCATCTTTAAAACAAAGATTAGCTCTCCGTAAATAAACATCTCCTGTGGTTGTTAATGGGTGTAGGAATCTCTAACCTGGCCCTGCGGCTTGGCCAGATTCTCATTTTCCCAGCCTTCCTTCCATAGCCTCAGGCTCTTCAGGCTCTTTTTTTTTTTTTCCTGCTCACCCTTCCCTCCCCTTTTCTATGCTTTCCGGCACTTAGTCACCATTATAATTTGACTGCATTCCTGGGCATTTGACCCATTTTAAACAAAAACAAAAACCACACACAGAAAAGATCTTCGTCCCTTAGACACCTGCGCAACTATAAGTTTATGATCAGTAGCACCACACCAAACAAAAGTGACTTTAAGAAGCTACAAGCTCTTTATTTCTTTAAAAAAAAAAAAAAGAATAAAATTAAATCTCTAGAGTTAGCCTAGGCTGTAAGAAGAGGAATTCCATTTAAAGAGAGCGCTTGCAGGGGTTTGGGGGGCCATACAGCATCTGGGACGAGGAATGCACAGCACTGAGAAGTCAGGTCAGGTCCAGCAGTCGCCTCATTGCTTATTACTCTCCCAGACAGAGTTCAGGCTCTCCGCCTACATCCAATTCCATTCATTACTCCAAAACTCTTCTCTTCCCCACACTCAGCCCTCAGTTAAGATCTCCCCATGTACAGATTTAAAGCACCAGTTTGCATGGTGATGGAAAACGCACTTGTGCCACAACCCCCCAACACGTACTGGCCCAGCCAGATATCCTGAGCTCAATGCACAAACCCTACACAGACTAGATGCAATTTCCACTGTTAAAAAAAAAAAAAAAAAAAAAAAAAAAAAAGGTGAATCCAAGGTCAAAAAAGAAGCCTTCATCTGAAAAAGCCAGTCACTTTCCTACTGGGGGTGGGTAGGCCTTGATCCTTCTACCACTGAAAGAGAAATTTCAGAAGAGACTATTGATAGTGTGGGCCGAGCCAGCATGCAGTAAACTGCTGTAGTTACTCCTGGAGCTCACACTGCTCCTCCATGCACATCAACAGCTTTTGCAGGAAAAGGGCAAGGACAAAACGTGTCGAAGGGAAGGACTGTTCGTCGATGATGGGGGTCTGAGTTTGTTATTCCTTTGGGAGTGGGTTGTTTGTTTTGGGGTGGAAAGGGGGTGCAGGGGTTACTGCTAATAGATGTACTATTCATCCAGCCTGCCTTCATCATATAGCAATTCTCAATCAATCTAATTTAAACATGTACTAGAAGCATCCACATATTCCATACAGTCCCATTTATTTAAAATAGAAGCAGAAGGTGGGACAGAACATAAGAAGGCCACCAGAAGGGAGATGTAAAAGCTGAACTGATACATTCCTTTGCCAATTCCATGGCAGCAGAGACCAAACTGCAATGACTTGCAGTGTTGGTCAGAGATGGGTGCTCCCCTGAACCAAGAAGGAAGTCAAACTGAGGCCAGTGATGGAATCCAGTGCTGACATATAATTTGATCTGCTTCCTCAACAGCATTCCTCAGGTGACAAGCAGCACCATTAGCACAGTAGAGCAATTCTCAAATCTTAGAGAGCTAAAAAGGGCATCGTTATATAAATTTAATCATAGGATAAGAATTAAAAAATAATAATGATCCTTTTCTCCCCTACAAGATCTCTGTGTAAATCTACGAATTTCTCCATGGTGAGAGAATCAACCACAAGTCTACACTGAGTGGTTGACTTAACCAAGTACCTTCCTCTTCAGCAACTGGATTGAGCATTCAGAGATTAACGAGACTAACCCAGCTCACAAAGATGGTGTTGTGGAGGAACCACAATCCACACACAGTGAATAACTTGACCTTTCTTAGTATGCCATACCACAAAACACCAGCTGGTATTCAGTACATGCTTAAGTGTTCTTTGAAATGTAGCATTCAAGTTCTCACGGAAAACTTCCAGCAGCGAAGTTCTAGACTGCAGGAAGCTGACTCACTGAGGAAGGACTTTTACTAGGAGCAATGCAGTGCTGCATCAGAGTGCAACTGAAGCACAGCCAATCCTAGAAGGATGACGAAGTGAACATTGTGACGTAAAAATCTAGTGCAATTTAAGCAAAACACTCTTAAAACCCAAGCAATGTTCAAAGTCCATCATTTTATTGTCTGTGCTAAGGGTGACTATTATTAACAATCTATAAAGCCACGTGATCTGGAACATACTTTTCATCTTTTTTCATTAGCAAATTAATCCAAAAAGCACTCTATCAGGATGCCAAACCATGTGGCACAACATATGACCTAAGGTAACGCATGCTTCCAACTGCATGTGCTCCTGGTGGAAGTTTCCTTTAGAATGTCTTTGTTTCAGTACGAAAGGGAAGCTGAACATTTGTCACAGCATAAGAGAGTTCCAGTATAAAAGTCATCCCAACCAACCCACTACAAAAGAATTTTCATTTCTCCCTTCCTACTTCACCCAACCCTTATGTATTTTGCTCAAATTATGGATTTCCTCTCTTTCTTGGCAGAGTTACCAGAAGAAATATAATACTCCTTCTGGAGCTTGCTTCCCAGCTGCTGAAGTGAGAGACTGGGACCATCCTCCCCCAGCACCACTGACCTCACTTCAGCCACCACAGCAATTACTGGCCTGGTCCCCCCAAAAAATAAGCAAAAGAAGGAATCACTCAGCCACAGACAAAGCACATCTCCTTCTAAAGCTTCACTTCCAGCAGCTTTTGCCTTCAATGATCCCCTCCCCAGCCAAGCTCTTATGCCACAAGAAATGGCATTTCTGCAATAGCAAGAGTTTCTGTGTTTTACTGCATCTCGGCGAGACTCCCACTGGCCGGCTACAATTTCAGCATGTGCCAAAACAATGGTGCCTGCAACAACAAATACCATGTTACAGAAGGTAACACCAATATGTCATACTGTATATTTTCCCAGCTGCATGGGGCATCCTAACCCACTGAAGTCCTTTCCATTTCACTACATTTCCAATGCTGAAGAGGTCATCTGGAAATGCAAGTCTGCAGAGATCTGCAGCAGAGACCGAATCTCTTCTATGGAGAAAATCTGCTGTCTGCATAAAAGCCATCACCAGGCTGCCTCTAGCCTGACTGAAAGGGTCATACAGAGGAACATATAGGTCATAGTGGCTAAGCCTCCCTTTCAACCTTGGCCCTGTAGCAGAGATGGTTAACACAGGGACCAACTGCACTTATTTGTGTAATCGGGACACACCTGTTGAGTGGCAGAGTCTCAGTGCATTTGCAACTCGTGGGCCACCAACAGACAGCCAACAGGGAAAAGCTATTTATGTCAGGAGCTCCTGTTGCTGTCCTCAAGAAGTTGGCGTGCTTTCAGTACGGCTCTTCCAGTAAAAAATTCCACCTGAATTCCTTTAGCACACAGCCCGTTTTTAGCTTACCGCCAGGTTCAGTCTGTATTCTGCACTCAACCCCTTCCTACGTGACATGGGTTGAAACAACACTAAGATTGAACTACCAACTTCTCTCACCGCTCTTTGCCTCCGGTGGTGCCACTAGCCTTGGTCAGACATTAGCAGGCAGTGAGAGCACAGCCCCACAGATCCTCTAAACCATCCACCTGCAGGAAGAAGCCAGAGACTCTACTCAGAAGTTTCTGTACACACAGCAAAGGCAAGCATCCTCAGAGAGATTTCCAAAAAACACCACCTATCATCACCTGATCTGAAGCAGATCACTGCCATCAGATCCCTCCTCTTTCACTGATGATCTCCCAGCCTGTGATGGGAACTCAGATAGAAACTCCAGGCAGGATTTTGCTGCTCTCAAGGAGCTATGTAGTCTTCTGGAGCTGATATCTAGGCTGCTTTAAAAAAAAAAAAAAAAAAAAAAAAAAGAATAACCCAGGAAGATCTGAGAGAACCCACAGCTGCTCAATAGTTGTCACGTATTCTGAATTGAAAGAGCAGTCTGTCAGGGCAATGTTTGTACAGAATGAAATAGCACATAGCTATTTCACTCATGCAAGCTACAGGAATAATAGCAATAGACACAGCATACATTTCTGAAGCCCTGGACTAGATAAAATTCTGCTGCTGCTTTGAACTTGTGAAGATTGTAAAGGTTGGGACACAGGCTCCTTTACAATTTCCCATTCCCACATCAAGAAATTGTTTTACTAAGAGTGCTATTGTGGCTGCCCAGTAGTAGTAGTTTAAGACAGTAAGAATGTAACAGGAGTTCCTGAAACGCACTAACTTCACCAGCACAAAGCAATAGCTGTGTGCCCTCTTCCAGGCTTTAGCTGTTATTGCAGTATCCTCCCCAGAGTGTTCCCCTCTGCATCGTCTGCACCAGCTTATCGCCTACTTCAGTTCTGACTTAAAGCTGGCAAAACAGCTTTTAAAAGATGAAGGAAACTGAAGCTTTCCACGCTGCTTCACACCCCCTCCCCCCCAGCACCGAAGGCAGAGGTCTCCGATGATTGCTGCAGTTTGCATTTGGATTTGACTTACATAGATTGGCCATTTCCTGCTCCTGCAGGTGTATATATTTATCCAAGATCTGGAGAAAACACTGCTTTTATTAACTCACATAAATGCTTACGCTAGTTTTGAAATACTCAAACACTAATTAATCTATTTTTCTGGACTGGAGAAGATCCCACAGTGCTAGTGGGCAAGGCAGGATGGGAGATGGGAGAGAGAAAACATGCAGCAGAACGTTTCTATATTTTGACAACGGCTATTAATGTATTACAAAGAGCACATTGTCAAGCTATTTAGGTTGCAACTTTTAACTTGCCCTTTAAAATTCCTTTGTAGCAAAGAGGAAATAAGTTTAGCCCAGCTGCAACATTATTCCTTTCTTCCAGGCTTTAAATAAAGAACCACCTTGCAATGAGCTCTCCGGCTCTCCAATTTCTCCAGTCCAAGGTGGTCCAGAAGGCAGGCACTGGCTGAAGGCTCACAGCACCCTCTTCTATTTCTGGCTCTGACACTGACCTGCTGCACAGAGGGCAGCTTGGTTCACATCTCTGTGCCTCGCTGCCCTCCTGGCCCTTGTTTACTCTGTCTATTTAGGCAGCAAGCTCTTCAGGACAGAGACTGCTCTTGCTGGGCCTGTACAACAGCTGGCAAAACAGACACAGGCTACCAGACACAACTGTAAAATCACTATACTCACCAGAAACCCCAGAGGCTTTGTGCTACTGCTCAGCTATGGTTTAGCTGCAAAAAGAATTATTAAGGCATATTCTTCTGTGAAACGCTGCCATGCATTTTTTGGAAGAAAAATGCTCCATTCACCTTACGTCATAAAGACAGGTCTTGACTTCTGCCTGAGCAGCTCCTGTGACTGGAGCAAAACTCCTCTGTGTGGGGACTATCTTTTTACCATGCCCGCAACAAGGCCTTATTGCAGTACAGGTCTACACATAAAATTAACGTGACTACACAGAGCAAAAAGCAGCCTGACATAGAGACAGGCGCCAAGAACCACATACATCTAAACCTGCTGCAGACATCCAAAACAGTAACACAATATTCTATTAAGCATTTACTTACTACCGATTCAAAGAAGAAAAAGTATGTTTTTAACACCAAGAATGTACTTAAGAACCTTTCCAAGTCAGGCCCTGCTATCCCTAATATACACTCACTCAACTGATGCAGATCTAGTGATTCCCCTGCTGAGGAACGAAGATGATGGAAACATGGCACGAAGCAAACTTCTTTCTTCTCTGTACGTGCATGATTAAAACACCTTAAATACTTCTCTGCACACACAGCTCCTCATTAGCTGAATCTATCAGAAAGGGCAAATAGGAGAGGCTTGTCAATGATGTGAAAATGCTTTTCAACATAATAACTCATGCCTAGGATTAAGTTCATATCTTCTTTTGACAACATTAGCCAATCAATTGAACACTGTTTAAGCCTGAGTATATGTGCCAAGATAAAAATAGCTGGTAAAAGTGGATAGCTAAGATGGGATGAGGGTAATTTCAAAAGTTAAGTCAAATTGTTTTAGGTACTACATTTTTTCTTTCCCTTGCTGCTCTACAGCTAGGATTTTGCAACCAGTTTCTAATTAATATTCTCCCTTCTCTAACTGGGCAGGAAAAATTCCAATAAGAAAGCTCACTGTGCGAACATTTGTTCCACATACAAGCTAAAGCCTGTTCCCTCAGATCTTCTTGTTACAATTACCTGAAGATATACCTACCAGAAACAACATTTTAAAGAAATGGTGTCATGTTAATCGGCCTTTAAAAAGTGGGAAAGTGGAGGAGGGGGGGGATAAGTTTCACAGCTATCTTACACTCTAAGCTCAAATTTATCTCTATTTACAAAGCATTAACAGATGGCTTATCAAAAGCCATTCAGCAGCAGAAATGATCAAACTAGTTCCAAGATGTTTTTTTGTTTTAAGCAGTAAGAACTCCCTAGACTAGTTTTTAACTTATGCCAGCCTCTCAGGGACCATCAGTCTAAGATCTAATGTTAGAACCATGCACGTTATTTCATTAAGTACATTTACCACAAAACGGTTCCAGCCTTTGCTTTCTCAATTGCAGACAGAATTGCACAAATACCTCTTGAAAATAAAAGTGTTCACCTCATGCAATGTTATCCAGAACGTGCAACAGAAGCCCCAGCTCTTGAGCAAGCCAAGCATGACATACTCGAGGTTGACTCTGTATGATTAAGAAAGCACAGTTGTCAAGAAGGTCCAACTACCTATCATCTTCACCATCACTCTATTTACCTAATGATATTCTAGCTTAAACACCTGCTCAGCTCAAATTTAATCTCCAGTGAGCAACCTACCAGTTCCTTACCCAGAATTACTGTCAGGAAGAAAGGCAATGTGCCTAGCTTACCTAATTCTCCTCCCCAGCTTGCACTGCCTGGCCAAATAAAATATAACCTTTCTCCTCAAATCTTCACTCTTCAATTGCAATAAGAGCAATGCTGGAGATTGCTCTTGATTTTGGAGACACGCATGAGGCACAGGCAGCATAAAAAAGACATGGCTATTTAAAACCCTCAAACTGCCACACAGGCCATTAAACTCTTCATCAAGTACAAACTTTATAACTCTACCGCAACCCAACATATGCATTCCTTGTGATTCTTTTGGAGATGTACAGATACCCAGACCCCTGCACACACCAAAGTACGCCCTTGTCTTTTATCTGTTGCCAAAACTGCCAAACTCACTGGAGCAAGACTCTTGACACTGCCCCCAGATGCTGGATGTCCACACAGGGAATACAAGCGTTTGGCTTTCAGGTATTGCCCAAAAGAACTGGCATGCTGTCCATTTCAAAGAACTGAAGATTGCGTGAGTCTTTCATGACATTAAAAGTAACTACAGGATTCATTCTCTGGGACATCTCAAGGATCCTTCATGACCAGACTGTAGTTCCACAGTGCACTGCTGCTGATTGAACTCCCTTGGACCAGGGCAGCGCTGACCAATGCCAAAAGCAGCGCTCTGTATTAGAGTTTAAAGAAAATTTGAATACAGGGCCTTGCACAAAAGCACATCCTCGAATAACTAACAAAACAAAACAAAAACTAAGCAAAGCAACTCTGTGTTCCCATAGTGAGTCTAACGGCACTGAAATCCCTGGGAGCTCATGATACTTAAGTACCCTTCCCTTCACTTAAACCCTCTGACCTAACAAACTTCTTCTGTAGCTGTTTATAGACCCACATTCCTCTGCAGGGGGAAGTGGTGGTCCTTACATGTGCTGCACCTGCTCTGCTGTACACCTGATCCCTCCAGCAACCGAAGCAGCATAGTATCACCTTATTCTTAATGAAAAATACAGAACTTCATTTCCTCGGGAGACAAAATCATATATCACGGTGGACAGAGTCCTACGCACAGCCATTCTGCAGCACTTACTCCTGCTTACCTCCTAGGGAACTGTGGTTAACTTTCCAAGCCTGGTCTTTGGCTGCAGCATCCATTGGCTACAGGCCTAAATCTACAAAAACTGAATGGGTTAAAATCCTGGCCTGAAAACCCAACAGAGACTTTTAGCACCACTGAAGTCCTGCTCTAAAGAGCAGGGGCCACAGCTGCTTCTCCATGCCTGTGTTACTGACAAGATAGCACTTTGAGACATTGAAACAGGCCTCAGACATCCTTTACGATTAACGTCAGCAGTGTTTAGGGCAACAATACTGCATTCCTGGATGAGAAACGAAGTTCCGGATCTCAGGCTGGCAGCTATAGGGAAACACAGGAAGCAATTCGTAGATCCTTAAGCACACAAATTTCCCTTTGGGATCCCTGAGGTAGCAAGGGAAGCCCACGAGGTGCGGCTGCCTCCGAGTGGCGTCCTACATGCCAGCAAATGGAGAGAGGAAATGCAACCTGTGGGTTCTTACCAAGTGCCACCAAGGCCCAAAAGCACCTCCAGAAAGAGGTTGGTGTCACACAGCTACCAAGCCTCGTGCTTCTAATAGCACACCTAGGCCCATCCTCCAGGCCTCTCCTCAGCTGCCAGTTCAGATCCTGCTCCCTCCCGGCCACTTTTCCAAACTCTTTGAGGCCTCGGCAGGCACAGGCACAGGCAAGGCAGGGCGGCCCAGGAGCTGCGAGGGCAAGCCCACCTCCCCCGGCTCAGAGCCGTGGAGCTCAGACTGTGCTTTGCGCCTGGGGGGTCTGCGGGAACCCAGCTCATCCGGAGAGCCCCTGGAGCTCCGGGATCTGCGGGCAGCTCCCTCCGGGCGGCGGCAGGACGCGCTCCCCACGCACGGCGGCCTGGCGCACGCAGGCCCGCAGCCGCTCGCAGTCCCTCCCCTGGCAGGGCGGCCCCGCCGCTCCCCCCGCGCTCGCCGCCCCCCTCGGAGCAGAGACGGCGCAGCCGCGCTTGGAGAATAGCGCCCCCGTTCCCTCCGCCCCCTTAGGGCGGCGGGAGCCCCCCTTAGCGACCGCGCCGGGAGCGCAGCACGCCCCTTAGCAACCGGCTAGGCCGCGGCATCCCCGGCCTTTCCTAGCCGCCGCGGCCGCCTCCCCCCCGCCCTTCCGCCGCGGAGGCCGAGCTTACAGGTCGGTGCCGAGCTGGGTGAAGCCGGAATTGAGGCACCCGCGGGCCACGCGCTTCCAGAGGAGGTCGCGGCTACTGAGGAAGCGCAGGCGGCGGCAGACCCGGCCCAGGCGGCCCAGGGCCCGCACGTCCAGGTAGGAGCAGATGAGGAGCAGCAGCTCCTCGGGTAAGGCCCAGAGCGGGGAGGGGGGGCGGCAGGAGGAAGGGGAGGGGGGGGGGGGGGCGGCCCCGGCCCCCCGCGCCGCCCGGGGGGGGCGGGGGCTGCTCTTCCTCCCCATGGGGCAGCAGCTCCTGCCCCTCCTCCCCGGGAGCCGGAGCTGCTGCCGCCCGGGGGAGGCCGAGCCGCGGACGGGGGCAGCCGCTCCCCAGTCACATGGGGCAGGAGCCGCTGCCTGTCACTGCCCCCCTCCGGGGGAGGAGGCGGCGGCGGCGGCCGGGGGGGGACGCCGTCGCTGGGAGATTCGCTCGTTAGCGGGAGGCACCGGGGACACCCCCACCTCCGTCCGCCCCGAAACAGCCCCCGGCCCGTGCGCGGGTTGTTATTCTCTGTAGCTGGGATTAATAACGCCACCTTATCGGCGCGTTCGTCGATAACGTGGGTAATTAACGGGCAGAATGGTGATCGTGAGCAACCGGAGCGTCTGCTCCACCACCTGGCTGGGCGCTGCACTCCTGCAAAGGAAGGTGAACGGCAAGGTGGTTACTGCTCGTTAATTACCCTTCAGCAGAGTCAGGAGTTCTCGTCACCCACCGGATGACGGCAGGGGTCGTCTGGTGTTACACCGCAGTTCTGGACCCCTAGATTCCCCGAGCCACTTAAAATAAAGGGTCTTCCTTGTGAAAGAAAGGCCCCTGCTGCAGAGGATTTAAAGCTGGCTGGTCACTCAGACCCTCTGGTACCATCTGTTCCGTGGAGCAGGGATTGAAAAAGTGCTCATGCTTCGTACATGTATGTGCATACATGTGTGTGCATCACTGCAAAGAACAGTTCATAATAACTGAGTCATTGTTGCCATCCACAGGAGCCTGGAGTACTGACAACACAGGAGGATCCTGGTCCAAAATGGCAAAGGAGCCCTCCACAGACAGTGGAGCAGGAAAATATGAGTACAGTGTTGTTTTATTCTTTCGTACAGTATTTTCCACTCTACAGAAGCCTGAAATACTTAAGGAAACTTCTGCCTCAGAATTAAAAAAATACATAAATTATGAAAAGTAAATCATCTACCTAGAATTCTTTGTACAGGCATCAGTTACTAACCTCAAACTACAGGTCCTTTTGCACTGTAGAGTTGGAAAATAAATTTCAGCATTTAATGAGGTTACCATAGCAGACAGGCCTTTTAGACACTTACTTGCATTCTGTTCCAGAAGGTCATCTCATCTGTTTAATCTCAAGCACTCAAATATTCATTTATCTAAATCAGCTCTGGAGGCCTTGTATTTGAAAGGTTCAAAACTGCCTGCCGAGGAGCTGTCTGGTCCATTTACACTGAGTTTCAATGCACCCTGGAAGTCAAGGAGATTCCAAAGGATCAGAAGGCAGCAAATACGTTATTAACATTTATAATGAGTGAATCAGATGGCCAGAGTAATTAAAGATTTCACCACCTCAGATTAAGTTCAGGTAAAATAACAGCACATCTGGTACAGGACTGAAGTGGCCAGTTGAAAGGGAGGTAACATAGCAAATGTTACTTAACAAAAGATTATGGAGAATTGATGTGAATTCTGTGTCTTTTTGATGACATTAATCTTAAGCATGTAACTATATTAGCTCTTTTGTAACAGACTTTGGCAGTCTGAAATATTAAATTTATTAAAAGCTGACTGACTCCTCTGTCGTAAATTATTGTTATTATAAAGAGAAGTTTATTATCAAGTTGGTCTTTCTCTGGTGGGATTCCACAGAGACAGCATAGGGATCCTACGTTATTTGATGTTTTTATTGGTGACCTGAAAAAAAATATCTGAAATCATTATTAGTAAAGTTTTTAGAAGGCATAAAGCCTTGGGGAAGAGGCCAAGGGTGCATCTGGTTGCGTAACCTTATGTTATGTTTAGGCATAATCAAATCATACGTATTTCAATCAAGTCAAATGTAAAGTCTCACATCCAGGAACAAAGAATGTAGGTCACACTGAAAGGATGTAACTCTATCCTACAAAGCTGCAATTCCGTAAAGACTGCAATTCCGTAAAGACTTCATTAAGATGAATAATCAGCTGAACGTGAGCTCCTTCTGCAGTGCTGTGACCAAAGGGCTGGGAAACAAACAAGAGCCAGGAGGTTGTTTTACTTCTGGTTTTGACTCTGTTGTGATGGCTTTGGAAATAATTTGTCCAGCCAACGTTTCAAAAAGGATGGTGAAAAACTAGCGGGTTTTCAAAGAAGAGCAGTAAGAATGATTGCAGGGCTGTCAAACATGTTTTATAGTGAGAACCAAAGTGCTCAGTCTGTTTAGACCTAACCTAAAGAGGTTAAGGTGTGAGGGGATCATACCTTATGGGCACTGAAACAGGAAATAAAATCTGGCGATACCAGGATCTTCAGTTTAGCGGACAAAGTGATAAGTTCACTTAACAGAAGGTGATGAGAAACAAATTTATAAATATATTTTTGTAGGGAAGCTATCTTAAACAATATCAGATTTTTTTCCCCCTTGAGCAAGACCGACTAGCCTACAGCAACTAAATCTTTAAGTCGGGAATTGGTCTAGCAACTCCCAACTTGGTATATCAGATCAGACAGTCAGAGGGGCCCCTGCGCGTTTTAGGCTCTGTTAATATGCAAGTGCTTCATCTGCCACGTCTGACATCTCCTTGCACACTATGACACCCTTGTTCCAGTGTACAGGAGCCTTGTTTGTGCCTAAGTCCCTCACCAAGGTGCATGTTGGAAGGAAACTGTTCAAAGTGCCGCATGCAATGTAGCATGTGACAATAGCAGAACCAAAATATTGAGAAGTACGTCCACAGAAGTAGGGTCTGACTTAGTACTCTCCAGTTTGTGTCCCAAGATACAAGTAACTATGAAAGATTTGGCTAAGATGAAATAGCTTACAAGCAGTGATCATAGAGAAGGTCACATACCATCCAAATAGGTGTCACAAAAAATGTTATGAAGAAACCAGTGATATGTTGCTCTTAAAAGTAATATTGCTTTATAGTGTGGATAGTTGCCTTACAACAATAATTTACCCCCAACACTATGATCTGTTACTTTCTTTCTCTGCAAGAGGAACAGACCTACAAGCACATACACTACTCAGATGTGGCTTCAGCTGATGTGACTGCTGTGGAGCTGTCAGTGCTGCACGTCACAGGCTGAGATGGCCCTTGTCTTCTCAGCAGTGCTGAACAAAGTGCACAGGTAGCTGTCTGCAGGAGCAAGAAGCAAAGAAGTTTTGGAAGCATTTCTAAAACTGTATGTGTAACATGATTATTTCCATAAAATGGTCATACTCTAATAATGAAGTCAGTGCAGGTGCCCAGTGCAGGATAAGTCAATAAGTAACACAGCCTTCACAAGAGATTCCAGTCCTTTCATGGCTCATGACCTCCCTGAACCTCTAGAAAATAGTGTGGTTCTGTGCTGAAGCAGCAGATCATTCCAGCATCATAGCTTGCAGGATTTGTAAACTGAAAATGAGGGCTGACACCTGTAAAGCTTATGCTTCAACAGTGCAAGTCAATGAAATCCAGCTTGGAAGAAATTCCATTTCAATACCTGCCTGTCTTTTCTTCCTTTTTTCTTTTCCTGTCTTCAAGGGTTTTATTCTTCTTTGCAGTGCCCTCAAATACACCTTTCCAGCTAAAGACACAATCATGTGGACAGCTCTTTGTTTTGTTTTTCCTTCCAACCAATGCTTTTGTGTATTTCTGAAATTTAAGACACCTCCTCTGCTACTACAGTACTTATCTGTAACACCATCGCTTTGAGGGATTAAAGCAGGTTACTTGTTACACACTTAGATCAAGAGTTATCTGAGTAGAAAGTCTATCCCGTTCAGGTTGGCGGAATCTGTTTTTGATCTTGAGTTGTTTTGATTTTCTCTGAGAGCAAGTAACATGTTATTTTAACTTCTGAATAAGGTGTGCTACCTGACTGTGTCTCTTCTGTTTGGCAGAAAGGATTAGAAACCTCCACGGAACTTGCACTCTATTAAAGCAGAGTGCTCGCCATTGAGAACCAAGGAGCTGAATTGTTTTCAGATTATATGTGTGTGTGTGTCTTTCCCACATCAAAGACTTTGATGGAAGCTGTTCACGCTATTGTCAGGAATGCAGGGATTGGCACAAAGGTGATTAGCAGAATTGCTTTTCTGCAGTAGAAGCACAAAAAATATCAAAGGATTAAAGAGGATAAAATTAAAAGGTTATGCCGAATTTAAGAGTGAATTTTCTTCTTTTTTTTCCTCCAGTTTGTATGTATTGATTTGGTTTTAAAAGGGCTGCCAGAAGAAACCAGAACTAGAAACTATTTGGTACGAGTTCTGTAAAAAGATGAGGAAAAATCTTCCCTTAAAAATAATCCCAGCAGACCCTATTCTGTGTAGTTCCAAACCACAGCTACAAGGAGCTCTTAGTGAGAGCGAAGGGCACGCAGCCAGCAGCCATCCCTGCGAGGTACTTAGCAGCCGCAGGATCGGGATCTTTATTCATACCCATGCTGAAAATTATGAAAACAAACAATTCCATAAATCAGTTTGTCAGCGGTGATGCTGTTTGTTTACTTTTCTCACTGCACTCTGCTGACAAAGATACTAAACCAAGGGGGTCACTCTCATTATCCACTTACCAGGCACATGCAACGCTTTTGTGTTTTCATCGGCAGCTAAGCTGCCTGAATGGCTTGAAAAATAAGACAATAGAAAAGGACTGTCAGATATTTTCGTGTATCAAAATCAACAGTTGCCTGTTATGGAAGTTCTCTTAAATTGTAATGCAGGTAAAAAATAAAAATAAAAAAAGTATCACCTCCCCAAGCCGTCAGAATTGCCTCGTTTTGCAGGTTTGGACTCTGCTTGTTGCTCGTTTTATTTTGAACAGTCTTCTATCAGCTTTTTCTAAGTACCAACCCTACACTATTTCTTGTCATTGCATTTTGAGTTTGGTTTGTTTGTTTTGCCAGTCTGTTATTTTCTGAAAGTCACCCGGATTATTTTATTTGTTTTTTAACCTCATTTATCAAAGTATTATCTAAAGCATCTGTTCGGAAAATGTTCATTTTAACTGTTTTCCCAACAATGACCTTCTTCCTACCCCTGAGGCCACATCAAGTTGTCACTCACCAGACAGCTGTGGAATTTGGAATCATTCCTTTTAAATGCTTTACAATTCCAAATGGTAGATTTGTAATGGCACAATATGATTGCCACAAAGATCTTTAAATTTCCCAATCCTCCCGGCTTCAAAGGCTGGACCGTCCTTGATCTCCTGAAGGAATGCTTTTGAATCTTGTGCTTTTATAGGGGCTACCTATGAAGATATTTTAGGGGCTTTTTCCTTTCATACTTAGAGTCTAAAGAACTAAACATCCAAATTCCCACTGGCTTCTTTGAGAGTAAGAACAAGACTTACAAAGTTGTTTCTAGCAAATTTCAACTCCGTTTTCATTAATTCCAGGGGTCATTCCAAAACATTTTGGAGTGTTCAGTGAGCAGTCTAAGAGTAACCTCTCTGTAACAGTGGCAGTGGTACTGTTTTATTCTGCATGTTCCTTCCACCTACGTGGGCTTCACTCAGCCCCTGTCCATGGGTAAGTCTGGTGGTATCCCAGCTCTTTGTGCCAACGGTCGCAGAGGGGTCCCTTGGAAGATGTTCTGCTACCATATCTGAAGCTTTGCTTACGGAGTAAGATAAGGAAAGTGGGTGAACCTAATCCTACAAGCAGCTTTGGGTCTGCCTGGATCAGACGACAAAGACGGAGTCTAATTACTTGCAGCAATTACAAATTTGCAGAATTACAGGACATGGCCTCTGCTGTGGCCACAGACCCTCAGATCCCATTGTAAGCAGCAACCATGGCACTGCTGTAAGTGTAAGTTTGGGTATCCCGCATTGCTAATGCTCACAATTTCCAAACAGTCCACAGCCTAACCTCGGGTTCTGTGACAACAAACTGCAGGAGCAACTAATTACTAACCCAGTTTATGGGTCAGGGAACAGGCTTAGATCCTCATTTACACAGGTTTCTTATGATCATGTAAGCCCTACCTCTCCACCACTATTTTTGTTTGTTTATTTAGATCAGTTTAAAAAAAAAACCCACATCCCAAAATAGAGAATGTTTTCCTTTGGAACAGGAAGAAAACACACTTGATGGCTATAACATCTGCTGGACCATGCGTGGATGGTGGTGGGCACCTCACACAGCCCTGTGACAAGAACATGTGCGTACAGCGTGTCAGATTATAAATCCAAGAATAAAGAGTCATGAAAACCTCCCTTCTCCAGCCCACCTGCCATGAAAGTGGGCCTTTCACTGAAAACAAGGATTGGGAAAGAAAATGCTGACATTCCTGGGATTCTAGTCCAAATCTCTGCCTCTGATAGAAGAGGACAGTCAATGGAACACACATTGATTCACTGTCTCTGTCCCATCAGGACACACAAGCCACCCTGTGCACAGTAATGTTTGCATTCGTCATTGCCTTGATGTGAAATTCTGCAGAATTCTCAAACATTCTACTTTTGTATCACGTTCGTGCCTGGCAAAATACGGGGTGAAGGTTCCAGCAGGATGATCTTGCTGCTCAACAGCCCGACCAGAGTGCAAACCTTTCTGCTCTCAGAATGACGGAAAGGAGAAGCCATATGCACTGTGGATCAGCTCTGCCAGGATCACCTGAGTGCCACAAGCACACAAATTTGGTCCTATTCTTTCAAACGAGTAGGAGAGGCTCTCAGCATGAGCCTCCAGCGGGAGCCATGCAGACCTGTGCTGCCCTGTGCCTATTTTCCACCACTCATCTGCACCCAGCAGGTGCCTGCAGTGCAGGTGTGAGCGCAAGCTCAGACAAAGATTCGAATACCAGAGCCTTGCAGCCCGAACCTAACACTGCCACTTTAAAACCAGAGACGCTGACATCAAAGTTTTCCACTCCCCAGAAGGAATGGACTATTTTCACCCTTCCAAATGATGTCTCTCATCTCTCTCCCTTTCCTACAGCCCCGTCTCTCTCTCACACACACTTTTTCTATTGCTATCCCTCCCTCTCCACTTCAAACCATGGGAAAAACCCAGGAAAAGAAGCCTGCCGACTCAGGGAGCGTTTCGCCGCATTGTGTTTTCCAGCTAGACCTGAACAGACTGAAATCAATTCAGCTCCCGCTCGCTCGCACTCTCCCTCCCTCTCCCATGTCCCTTTTTGTTTCTGCCTTAAGAAAGCCCGGTTTGGTTGTACCCATCCCCATAGCAATCAAGTGACCGGCAGGTTTTATTGCTTGTAAAAACACCGTATCTTTTTCATGGGAGTCGGGTTCTCCTTTGGGTTGCAATGCCCAGTGAGCAGTGGCAACAGCCTGCCGAATCTTTGATCAATTCTCACGTATCCATCTGAAGTACTCTTAGTAGACCCGTCAGAAGAAAGGAGCTCAGTAATTAGTATTTTAAGATAGTATATCAGCCTCTCGTTGTAATGCTGGCCTGGGGTTTGTTTCAACAGAAGTGCACAGAAATACCCATATCTGACTCAAATGGCTACGTGCTCTATGAAATACACATTATTAAAGCAGAAGTCCAGCTGTTGCTGCATTAATATCCTCTGATTTTTATGTGCTCCTACCTTTTGGAAGGTTTCGGTTTTCATCCTGAAATTTTCCAGGCTTGCTCCCAACGCCGAGGTTATAACGGCAGGATGGGAACCAGAGCAGAATGCAAGGAGGTTCTCTGGAAACTTGACGAGGCGAGATCCAGCTGAGCAGAGCCAGCAGGACCAGCAGGGTGAAGTGACGTGGAAACAACCAGGGTGACCGTGTCACTTACATTTCCATCAACCACCTGCTGACAAAGGGACAGAATTAAGGTGCGTGTACAACCTGACTTAGTTATGCCCCCCAACCTTTGGAATAGTTATGCAGTTAATATTCCCTTAGCATCTTTTTTTTTTCTTTCCCCGAGTTATCCAAAGTCTCAGAGTCAAGGGAGAGGTTGCTATAAACAACACCATTTAGGATAATTACACAGTTTTGCACCAAAACATTAGCCAAGACATCATCCACTTGGCCTGTCCAGAACTTCCGTAATACAGAAAGCCCTGCAACCAAGGCTGATCCCAGAACAGAGGTGTCCCACATCCAGAATCAGATTTTACTCACAGAAACCATCTAGATGGTCATGGCGTGGTCCCGTATCATCGAATCACAGGATGGCTCAGACTAGAAGGGACCTTAAAGCCCATCCACTTCCAATCCCTGTGGTGAGCTGGGTGTCACCCATCAGATTGAGGCCCAGGGCCCCATCCAACCTGGTCTTGAGCACCTCCAGGGATGGGGCACCCACAATTCTCTGGGAATGCCAAGTGCTTCTTCTCAACCCCAGCTGGCTCCAGTTGACCACAAAATGGTGGAAGGAGGAGTCTCGATGTGCTTTAATGACCGAAGCCTGTATTGGAGACACCTGCTCTCTGCAAGGCACTCCGTTTGTGCAGTGTCATCCATCACCCAGACCCAGGTTGGGATTGGTTCCCTATGTAAGAAGTGGGTACCTGCAGGTTCCAGTTGGAACAATTCTAAATAAATTGCTATTTTCAGCCAGCTGCACAGCTGTTCAGAGCTGTGTTTCAGGAGAATAAGTGATTAATTATGACCCTCCTTTTGTGCAATGCAGACTTTTAGGTAAAGGAATGGGAGAGCTCAAGTGTGCAGGTCAGCAATAATTTAGTTTGGCTTATACACATCATTATGGTGTGTGGATGTGGGTGTGCCTATAAATAGTCTGTGTATTTAATAAGCAATGCATTGTGTAAACACAATTTACCAATTACTTTTTCTATAAACGAATACGTGCCAAGCAGCATATGTTATAAGAATGACAACACATTGTGATTTTTTCTGACTATTCCGACTGCTTATTTTATGTAATGCAAGGTTAGAATCCAAATATAAGCTGCTTCGTGCACTTGTAGGTGCTGGAACTGCCCAGTATCTCCTCTTGCCTCACTCCATAATTGCTGAACTTTCCTAGCTTGCAAATAATTGCCACGATTGTATGCAAATGCCATCTCTTGAGACTCCTGCAATAGATTCTGCAGGAATGCAGCTCCCCTGGAAGCAGCCAAGAGGGATCCACTTCCCTGCACATCTTAAAGTATTACTGGGGGAAACGTCTTTCTTTCCCTCAAAACTCTATAATGTCCCTGTGAACCCTGGGAAGAGGACTGTAAGCAGTGTATGCACTCCGAAAAGAAAAAAAATATGAAAGATAACAAGAGAATTGGGCTGCATAAAGACATTTTCCAGCTCCTATAAGCAGATGGACAAGAGCAGCAATCTGAACTTTGTACGGAGGCATAAAGGCAGCAGATGAACATTGCATTAGAAAGGCAGAGAACTACAGTGAGAAAGCAGAGAGATGGTGATGAGACACTTTCAGGGGGGTGAGATGATTCGTTGGGCCAAGTGACCTTTTCCCATCCAGCAATTTCTTCTGTCCCAGTGCAGAATGACAATGGGATCCCAATGGCAGCTCAGTCTGACATCCACGTCTGTACCCAAACAGCTCCAATGCAGCCCCACGGTGCTGCCACAGCCATGGGATGCAATGAAACAAGCCAGACCCGAGATTCCAACTTGCCCTCTTTTCTGCTGTTGTTGTTATTGCTGTTTGTTTCCATTCACCCCCTTTTATTCCCCATTTTTTTCTGTCTTGACTCTGATGGGGGCTCTTTTTGTGTCAAACAAGCCCTTCTGATCTCTTTGAAAGCCCAGCTCATGTCATTCTTCCAGATCATCATTGTATGACATGTTTTTATATCAGGCTGACAAAGGAGCTATTTGATCAGGGGGTATGGTGTGTGATTGTAAGAAATTCAGCTAGCCGGTGGCAACCATTGTTCCCCAAAGCGGCTCCCTGACCCCATTCTATTCAAGGAAAAACTCCCTTGGAGTGGCCTCTATTCATTGAGTAACACCAGTCCGCAGTCTCACTCCAGGAGTATGCTCAATTCAGAGGTGTGTCACCGATATTGCCCATCAACCAGCCCTTAACTCTTTCATCAGCATTAAGTTTCCAACACAGCAGCTGTTATCGTAGGGTGAGCTGGGCGAGAGGGGGGCTGCGATGCATTCCAGCTCACTGAAGCTCTCCTTATCTTGGAGAAATTTAACCTTCCTTTCAAAAGTTGCCTTGGAAAATGTCCGGCTGCTGCTTAGAGCACAGCCTGAACCGTCTGCCTTCCCATCCCCATGCCCAGAGACATCCTAGTTTGTTTTTCAGCTTCTCAGCTTGGATGTTAGGAAGAATTTCTTCTCAGAAAGCGTGATGAGGCACTGCATAGGCTGCCCAGGGAGATGGTGGGGTCACTGTCCCTGGATGCGCCCAAGAAAAGGGTAGATTTGGCACTGAGGGATGTGATTAGTGGGCAGTATTGCTGGCAGGTGGACCAGATGATCTTAGAGGACTTCTCCAGTCTTAACGATTCTATGATTCTAAAAGAAGTGCCTCAGCTTGGCCAGGCTGGCTCATGCTAACAGGAGGCTTTGCGCTGTTTTAAATGATGTTCGGATATGAGCTAAAATGATCCGTGACCCTCCCATATTCCAGCGGCATCCTCTTTCCTCTCCTAGATAACTTTGTGTCTGTGGGAACACCATTGGCATCAGAGCTGAATGTGCTCCTGTTCCTCAACTGGAGCCCTCTGTGCACTAACGCAGAGCCTCAAAATCCCAGGGAAATCAGTTCAAATGCCCCCATTTGGCTCAAGAAACCACGGATCAGGCACAATACATCCACCGTAGCGTGGCTCTCATGTATCTTTCCATGCAAAACGTTTCCCCAGGCAACAAACAAGTTCAACAGTTCTTTCAGGCCATCCATCCCTTGGCTTGGTCTCAGCATCACTCCTCCTGCAGTACACGTCCTACCCAGGCTCGGTACCACCTTGATAGCGCCTATCTCAGGCCTGGATTTGTTAATAAACTCGGGCTCCCTCTGCTGGGACAGAGCACACAATACTGGGGGGGTCTGCAGGCACAGGCCGCTTCCTTGCTGGACTTTTACCCAGCTGGTTCAATAGTTGTTGAGAGGAAGGCTGCATTTGTCTCTTCTGGGTGATGGATGAAACAAAGTTTGCACTGCAGCATCCTTCATGCATGCTCCAAAACCTCTGGGAAACCTGCATTAAGCTTCCAGGGACCTGCAAACTTGACATCACCTCTGTTTTAACTTTTTGCACGAAGCTCAGATGCCCACAACAGTTCCAGCAGAGTGGGGAAACCGTCTCCTCCTGCTGCCTAGGAGCAGCCGTGCAGTGAGACCCGGCTGTGTGCACAGTCAGCATCACAAAGAAGTGCGTTAACTGCGGGCATAAATCGAGCAAAGAGAGATGGAGGTGAATCTCAAGAAAAGAAGGTCCAGGAAAGAGTGAAACCTGATAGGAAAGAGGTGCAAACCCAGTTCTTGAGCAGAGCAGGCAAAGCTGCAGAGAAGACCTTCAGGGAGACATTCCCAGTGGGTCTGGCACTCACCTCATCTGCTGCCTATGAATTCAACATGCTACATTATCTCTGTGACCTTTAATCCACCCCTGGTTACTGCAGAGAATGTTACTGCATCGACATTTTTTTCCAAACAAAAAACTGCAGCGTAGCTCAAATTAAATGCATTTCCTCAGCAAAGCTATGCCCCCATCGCTCACTGCTGTGCTTCCTGCCCCAAGCTTGCTGCCGAGGTTACGCAGGCTGAGCTGATGCTCTGGTTTCAAGGAAGGTCACAGATTTCCTCAGCAGCTCAATACGGGCTGAATAACTCAAGGAGACCTGTTGCTGTCCATGACAGCTCGCTGTGGTAATTGGGGCACTCGGATTGCAGCTCAGTGCACTGTGCTGTTCTGCAGCATCCTGGTGTTCTCCCTGCTGCCTCCAGTCTTAAGTAGGATTTTGAAGAATTGTAGTGCATTGCCACAGTGCACCCTTTGGAATAGCAGCAGCTAATGGCTTCAGGGTTTCTGCCTCCGTGGGGACGTTATAGAGCAAGCAGCAGTATGAGGAGGATTCTGCAGATGAGCTCTCCATAGCAGGTCACAGGCTCTCCTCTTGCTCTCGTCTGCATGGGTGAGTTCTCTTTGGACTTCCTGGGGCCGTTTGCATCAGGGTCCCCTGCCAGCATCCAGTGACAGCAGTAGCATCCCATGCAAAAAGCCCAACAAGGGGGCAGGCACACTTGGTACAAGCAGCACTCAGGGCTCCGCCAGACTGCAGAGCAGATTCTGACCTTGGCTGTAGGTGTCCCACCTGCTGCCGCATGTCCCTGAGCTCCCATCTCCAGAATCCTCCCACACAGCACAGGTGGTGGAGCAAAAGAAATGCCACATCCTCACCATGCATAAGGTGATCCTGTGTCACGGTGCTGAGAGCCTGCCTTTCATCCAAAATCCCAGCTCACTCACCACCACAGCTAGAGGGAAAACCCCGCTGTGATTCCCTCCTGCAGGCTTCAGCATCCCACCGCTCCGCGGGATGCCACGTTCCTCCATGCTGACAGCAGGGTTCTGAAGCTCAGCCTTGCAGCAGGCACTGCACATCTCTGCTTGGTGACACGAGGTGGTGGAGACAGCCATCAGGCACAAGTAATCCCCCGTGCTGGTGTCAAGTGCATGGCAAAGGCACGGCTCTGCGCAGGGAGGTGGTGAAACACTCCTCTCCTTGCGGTGATCAAGTGGGAGCAAAGTGCCTGGACTCTGCCATAGGGGCTGCAAGGGCTCAGCACCTATCAGCCACCACCACCCTTAGGGATGCTCTTTTGCCATCTAGCAGCAATGATCAGGAAGGTGGTTTTCTTACAGCTAGCTGGGTGGTGATGGCAGAGGGACACAGGTCAGCGTTGGGTGCTGCATGTATTGCAACTGTCTGGTCATGCCCTCCCCGTCCTTCGGTCACTGCCAGGGCAGTGCTTTGGGACAGCAAGCAGCTCCCTAAGCAGTCTCTGCCCTGACCCTGCATGAATGCTTCTGTGCTCACTGCTGTCTCCACTTGGCGTAAGAGAACTGCAGATATGGCCACTGGGGATAATGAGGTGCAACAAACCTCTTCTCTTGTCTGAACTAACCCAGAGCAAGTGTACTGAAGCCAGAAGAATGACTGCAAGTTTACCCTATCACAACAGAGAGCAAAAATAGCTCCGGCTTCAGACCAGCTGAATATTCGAATGTCAGAGACGGAGCCCTCCTGGGCAATAGCAGGGCTCAGCTCTTCAGAACTCATTCCACAAACAAAGCCACCTCTGCTTTGGAGATGCACTGCAGCCTTTGTACGGAGGGACAGAAGCCTGCAACCGTGTCCCTGCTGCACTTCCACACCAAGGATTCAATGAGGGAGGTTGTCCCGTGGGTGTCACTGCATCACTGCCAGCACAGCATCCCCAGCACAGCCAGGAGCGGGCTCCATCACTGGGTGCTATAGCCTGTGTGCTCAGGCTCCACTTCACAGGAGATGCTGACAGATGGGAAAGCCAAAAGAAACAGCTGCAATGCTCAGAGATACCTGGAAAACCTGCCTTGGAGAAGTGGGATGGCATATGAACTGAAAGGGTGAGTGCAAGACCAAGCGCCAGGAGGTGAAGTGATACAGTTTCAAGTGAGAAATACAAAAAAAAATAATAGTGAAATACTGCAACTCTACAGGAAATTTTCCTTTCATTGCCTATGGCTTTCACTCAGAATCACTGAGCAGGATCCCCTTGTCCAGGTGTTGCAGGAGGTTTGGACCGGACAGTCAGAGCAATCCCTGCGAATTTAAAACTCGTACGGAGCAGGTTCCTTCCAGCCGGGATGTGGGACAGGGTCCAGCATGCACTCCAAGTTATAGAATTGGACGTGAGTTTTAGCAAAGGATCACTTTTGTGGCTTTGTACTTCATTTATAGCTCAGATTATAGCACATGGACATCGGTTCCCCTCTGGACCACCTCCATAGCTTTCCTTGGCCTCTTGTAGAGGAGGAGTTAGGATGCAGGACTTGAGCAGAGGAGCCCTTGTAAATCCTACACTGCTTCTCCTGCTGGATCCTCTGCTGAGTGCTTGGCTCAGGCATGCTGCCTGCTGAAAGCAGAGCCAGCCTGGGGGCGATGGAGCCTTCTCAGCATCTAAAAAAAGCCCCCAACAAAACCAACTGCTTCCGTTTATAGCTTTCTGTAAAACAGAGAAAGTCAAAGCCCAAGCAGCAGCTCCATCCTGGGGGGATGCATTTACCAACAGCTGCTGGGAGAAAAAGGCAGGCAGGAGATGCACCAGCCAGGACTGCAGTTCAGCCCAAACATTTAAATACACAAGCTGCAAATATAATTTCTGCTTACAGATCCAAGGAGTGGGAAAGCTAAGCTCTTAATTCTCCTGCTTACCCAAATTTCTCACTTTTTCCCTTTGGGAGAACCAGGAAATCACATACAGAATGCAAGGTTACATACTGACTGGCGCCTGGGACAACCATACCTCCCATGAAAGACAGGAAAAAGCATCACACCATGGGAACACCAGATCTGCTCTTGGAGGAACCTTGAGGTTCCTCTGAAATAGCAGAGGGAACTGGAAAAAGAGCTGACCAACAACAACAAGCAAACCCTGAGCTGACAGCCTTACCTATGACCCCAAGAGTACTTTATGACTTTAATAGATGTACTCGTGTCTACAGATGGGTATGCATTGCCTATCTGCTGAGTCAGGCCAACATCCTGGGCTGCTCCAGAAGCGTTCCCATTCCCTATCCAACTCCTGGCTGGCCACACAGATGGAAATGTAGAAACATTTGAATATTGCAACTGGACAAGATCATCTTTGCATGAATAGAACAGAAACATTATGGCAGAGAGCTGGGCACCAAACATTCTCCATCCATGGGGGCTGTGATGACCACGAGTACCAGTGGTTGCCCTACAAACAGTGCATCACACGGTGGTGGATGGGCTCACCCTCACACACCATGATGACCTCACTTCAACCCAAGCAAGCAGAAATCCTAGCTGCTGCCTTGCCCGCCTCGCTGTGGGATGGCCCTGACATTAGTCTGAGCCAGCTGCCTGCGCCAAGTCTTGGCTTTTGTGGCATTTCATGGAACAGGTTGGCTCCTCCACGGCAGCCCCAACTGCTGAGAAATCAATCATGACCAGCAGTTATCTGTTTGATGGTTAGCAGCCCGAACTGTAGCCAAACTGGTTGTTAATTGGGCTAACAACTGATTTCAAGGGGCCGTTCAGCAGGGCCCAACACTCCCAGCAATTGACCGGGAGCTGTAACTAGCAGCCGGCCCGCAATTAACGGAGCCCAGGGAAATTCGCAGGCCGTTACCAAAGGGCCGGCTCCCAGCTGGGCAGCTGCTTCTCACGGTGCTGGGCTGAGCATGCAAATCAAGCCAGCACTCAGCATCCCATTTCACATCTCCAAGCCAAATTTTTCCTACCAATGTACAGCCTGCGCCTTGTCACCTTGCATCTCAGCAGCATTTTCTGTTGTAGCTGAGTTTGTTTTTCTTTTGGTCGGTTGGTCTTTCTTTTGGATGCTGCAACTGGAGGTTTTCTCATGTTTGCTGTGAGCATCCACCCTCCTGCCCTCCTCCAAATCCCTTACCAAGTCTCCTTGCTATGTCAGCAACAAAACCAGTGAGCACACCAAGATCTGCCACACCGGCTGGTGCCACCCGGTGTAACTGACCTCACCTGATAGCAAGTCTTTGGGACAGGGCTGCCATCCGCTCCGGGAGGAACTCATAAAATGAGAGAGTCCATCCACCAGGGTGTGTTACTGCAAGGTAGAATTAGCAAAATGATCACTGAAACTGAGTTTTTCCATCTCCCTGTGCTATAAAAGTTCTAAAAGATAGAAAAGAAAAAAGACTGTTGGCCATATGGAAAGGAGAGGCCATCCTAGGAAGCAGGGACCCTTCACAGTGCCATGACTGCTTCTGATAGGGGTCCTCCAAACTGAACAGGGAACCCAGATGGGAGCAGGGATACACATCAGGCACCCAGGCTCCAACAGCCCTCAGCATCTTGTTTCCAACCCACAATAGCACAAGGTCAGCAAAAATACCTGGGCACAGCCACAGTGCTTCTTACCAGCACAGCCAAACCTCTGGTTCAGGACTTCACAACCACGGATTGCATCTTGGCCACTGCATCTGACAGCCGCAAGGGACTTTCTGGTGCTCCACCCTTATGAATGCAGGAGAGATGCTGTCCATTGAATGAATCCCAGGAACATCCCTCTTCTCCAGAGCAGCACATCAGAAGTGGGTTTCATGGTGGAGCAGCGCGGGCTGCTACTCACAAGCTCCATCTCACCCTTTGGAGAACTCGGCATAGCTTTGCTTACCACATCCAGGAGAGCAGCATCTTGCCCCAGCCCCAAAGCAAAACAGTCACAGCTTCCCAGGACCCTACCCCAAAGGAGATTCCTGGGGGAAAGCAAGAGTAGCCCCATTTCTGAGGGGAACTGTTGCTGCTTGAGGTGCGTGTGGGCAGGGGGCAGAGGTGCCGCAAATGGGAAGTGGGGTGGTAACGAGGAGCAGATGTGTAGGTGCTTGGAGCATCCCAGGTGCTACGGAAGTGCTAAGTGTTATTATGGCCAGGAAACAGGCTGCAAAAACCCACGGACTCCACAATCCCTGTCTCTGTGTCTTCTCCAGGATCTGGGGCTGACTCTCCCATCAGCCCCAGGCAAATGGGAGCCAGAGTGGAGATGCCATCAGCTGTGCCAGGACCACCAGAGTCAGAGGGGCTGTGAAAAAAGGAGAGGGACACAGAGAGAGAAATGCTCAGCAGGAGCACTGGGGTTGGTCCAGGCATGGTCAGCGAGGCTTCATGACCTGGAGAACACTGAGCTTATTTCTGCTCAGTCCTATACCTCCCTTTCAAGGATGCTCCTGCAACGCTTGTAACCACAGCTAGGGGGGTTGGAACTAGATGATCCCTTTAAGGTCCCTTCCAACCCAATCATTCCATGATTCCACCTGGAGTGGCTGTGCACAAGCAGAGATACGGGATCCCCTACCCAGTCCTTAAAGTATCCTTGTTTCTGGCTATAACCCCCCTTCCAAGGAGAGGTCTTTAGAGAGCAGCGCTGAGATGATCCACACTCTGTGGCCATTCCCCGCCCCCTCCTCGGGAGGAATTGCTCTCACACAAATGAAATGTGTGTAATTAATGGGCAGGGGGCTGGACAGGTCCGAGATGAAAGCGTTTCCTGGACTTGTCCTTCATTTGCATGGTATCAGAAGCTGTTCAGAAGGTGTGACTTTTCCCACAGGGAGCCCTGGCTCGGTGGCACAATAAAGCCAGGACTCCTTACCCAGAATTAATTAAAGGAGGGGGATGGGGATGGCAGGGAGATGTTTGAAAGCTGAGCCTGATGCAATAAACAAACAGCCCAGCCCTCCTTCCCACCCGGAGCATGCCCCATCCTTGCCATGCTCACCCTGCTCCTTGGGCATCTCATGGACAAGTTGCAGTGGGTTCAGTCTGTGATGCCAACTGGGGTGCTCATGGTGAGAGACAGGACAGAGTGCAGACAACACGTTCCAGTAGAATTGGTGGACCAAGCTCTGGTGCAATGGGGGGGATACGGCCCCGCTCCAGCAGCACAGCTTCCTGCTCTTGCCACCTCCACCTACTGACCCTCTGCTATGGAATCATGAAGGCTGGAAGAGATCGCTAAGATTGCCTAGACCAACCATCAACCCATCACCACCATGTCCCTCAGTGCCACATTGCTGGGAATTGGGCATGCTGCTCCAGCCAGGATCAAGTGATATCAGTGCAGGAAAGGGTATGAGAAGCCATTAATTAATTCACTTACTCATTAACTAAGTAGCAGTACTCACTTTAATCTTCCAAGCAAAGGCAAAGTGGCATTTGCTGGCTCGAAGCTGAATCTAGACACCTTCATGCAATAAACAAAGCCCCAAATTGTAGTGCTCCTAGGTTGTATGGTAACCCAAAAGCTCTTAAATGAAAAGGAACTAATTAACCTCAGACCAACCACCCTGGGAGAGCCAACATCCCTCGGCAGGAGCCAGGCCTGGGTGCCTTTCTCAGCAGCACAGCCAATAGCACAAGCTGGTAGGCTGTGCTGGGACACACAGGGTGTCCTTCCCCAAACCCTGTCCCCTTGTCCCAGTGTGCTGGGTGGCCCCGGGCATGGAGTGCCCAGGCCATGCCCTCCCCCATGCCGTTATCCCAGGGGAAGAAGCAAGAGGACACCTGGTGACCTGCCCTTCTGCTGCCCTTACCTGGAGCAGCCACCAAGTACCGATTCATCCAGGCTCGCAAAACCATTAAGAGAAGCAATTAGACAAATTAATGAAAGAAAAGCACCCATTAAGACCTATCAAACACCATCTCCACCTAGGGAAGGGCCAGGAGCCATTCACCTGTACTCCCTGCAATCTAGGGACAACAACACAGTTTGTCCCAGCACTGTGAGCTCCAGCCCCGATTGAGACCCCTCCTTACACTCCTGGGTGGTCAACTGGAGCTGCCTGAGAAGCAGCTCTGGGCATTCTCAGAGAGCTGTGGGTACCCAAACCCAAGGTCAGGTTGGCTGGGGACCTGGACCCTGACCAGGTGAGTGGCACCCAGCCCACAGCAGGGGGGTGGAATTGGGTGGGCTTTAAGGTCCCTTCCAACCCAGCCATTGTGCGATTCTGATATGACTCCATGAAAGCCTCATCCCATGCCAAGATTCCATTTTACTTCACCCCCCAGGAACAAATGCACGTGCCTCCATAGGGCAGAGAGGTGCCATCTCCCCATTAAACCTGGGAATTCCTCAAGGAAAATGATTTCCACAAAACACACCTGTATCCAGAATCTCAGGCACCCTCCCTCCTCTGCTCCTTGGGAAGGGCTGGCACCATGCTGCAGCCTCAGCCTGTCCTGCACCTCTCCATCCTCCCCCCCCACCCCCCCACCCCTTCTATCCTGCTTCTCCAGGCCCTCCCAGGAAAGCAGGCAGGCTCAGGTAGGCTAATACAAATTTTTAATGCACATATTAAATAAATATTTCAAATCATTTCACATTAAAATTTGTACACAACTGAAAAAAAAAATCGTCAAGGAAACAGGAAAAAAATAAAAACTAAAAAAATTGGATGAAAATTCACCCCTGGTCCTGGCTCCTATCCAGTGTCTTTGTTTGCCCTCCCCGTTAAGAATAATTGCTTTAACCCTTTGGAGAGAGGCGGTCCCAGGGTAGCATGAACAGAGTGAGGCTGGGTTTGCTCACTCAAAGGATTTCATCTTTCATTAGATCCCTTTTTTGTCCTAAATAAAAATCTGGGCCTCCATCAACAGAAGTTGTTACAGAAACCCTCTCTTTTCCTCGGGCAAAGATGAGAGAGCAAACCTGGAAGAGACAGCTGAGGACGGAAGAGTCAAGCACCAACTGAATACTACCACAGAACAGCCCAAAGGGGCTCTGCAGTGATTTGTAAGCTTCTTTAATTTGACAGATGAAAAATTCCACCTGATAAAAATAAAAAAAAGTCAATTTTCAATGAAAAGCTCACATTTTCAAGATGGGAAAAAAAAAAAAATCCACAAAAACAGTTATCAACCATCACCCGCTGCCTCACCGTAGTAGTTAAAAAAAAAAAAGTAAAATAAAAAAAAATATCCAAAAATGCTCTGATGGGTGAGTGGTGCCAAACTGGTCCAGGACTCCCTATGGGGCACTCAAGGGCAGTTGGCCTCAAGTCACGACAACGTGGGGATGGAGCCACCAGTCCTCCATCACCTCGAGGCACATCCTTGCCCTCCATCGTTATCCGACCTCTCTGCTGAGCATCCATTCAGGTGAGCATCCGTTCAGTTCCGTTGGGTTGGATTCCTATATATTTTTTTCTTGCTTGTTTTAAGTGAGGATTTTCCCCCCTAGAGCTACAGAAAAAAAAAAGAAGTACAAACCAAAACACAACCCCAAACACTAAAACATTTCTAAGCGAAGGGCTCTTCCCTCCCTTCAGCAGTCTTTGAACATTTCATCTCTTGTAAAGTTGGAGTACAAAAATAGAGCCTCTTTCTTCTTTTTTTTTATCCTTTTTTTTTTTTGTAAAAACAGAACCACCCCCAAATTATCAACAACTAGTAGTGTAGTTCTTTCTTTCATCCTCCCCCCATCCCCCGTTGTGTTTTTTTTTTTTTCTTTTTTCCTTTAATAATCCTATCACAACGTCTCTACGTCAGTCCACCGAGGGGCGCACGTCACGGGCGCACCCTGGCGCTGGAGTTTCGAGTCCTTTTGCTCCTGCGGTTGAAGGGGTAGTTGAGGAACTCGAAGCGTCGGTGGGGCTCAGTGGTCTGGTGGCCCTTGGGGAGCCGCTTCATGAAGTGCACCTCGCGTTGGTGCTGCCGGGTCTTGGAGCCCTTGCGCGGGCGGCCCTTGCGGGTGAAGGCCATGTACCAGCCCTCGTACTTGGCGTTCTGCAGCGCCGTGTAGTTGTTCTCCAGCACGATCTCGGTGAAGACACAGTCCTTGCCTTTGCCGTTACTCTGTGCAGATAGAGGGGGTAGAGGGATGGGGTTGAGCAATGGGAGTGCTTCTCACTGCTTGACGTCTGGCAGGGAGGGAGCCAGCCACCCATCCTTTGGGCAGTGAGCACGGGAAGGGACAACACGTGGTTTGTGAGGACAGTGGAATGATGTGAGGGATCAGGGTTAGGTTGCTGCCCAGATTCTGGCCGGTGCCCCACCCCTGGAGATGCTCAAGGTTAAGTTGAATGAGGCTCCAATCTGGTGGGAGGCATCCAGCCCACAGCAGTGGGTGGAACTGGGTGGGTTTAAGGTCCCTTCCAACCCAAACATTCTGTGACTCTACAGTCTGCAGGGTCCCTTCCAATCCAACCATTCTGTAACACCCACAGATACCAATTGCAGGCATCATGGAATAGCTGGAGGCTGAGCTCCTGCACATCAGACAAAGCACAGGGACCATGGAGAGGACCCAATCTGTCATGGTTCCCAAGCAGGTTAACATCAGCCAGCCCCAAGAAATGGAAAAAACCCCCTGAAAATTCATTGTCCTGCCAGGATTTTGCTCATCCACCCCGGGGTAGGAGCATGGAGGCTCAGAGGGAGCGTGACTAACTGGTGTGCTCAGGGCCTGCCCCATGGAGCATCTTAACATTCCCAGCCCTTGTACCATGTAATCAGGGAGAATAGCCCGGCAATCCGCCTATTTGTTCGGGGAGATACAAGGACACCGCACCCACCCTCCCCTTCCCTTGCTGCCGGGCTGCAGGTTCCTTGTCTCCAGACCCCAAATAGAGCCCCGTGCCCCCCACCCCACCTCCCAACCCAGGGATGGGTGCCAGCCCCCGCCCTACCTTGCCGATCAGCTTCCCCTTCTTGTTCATGCAGATGTAGAACCCCGTGGCCGCCCCTTTGATGCGCACGCGGCTCCCAAAGGTGTCAGTCTCGACGATGAGCTTGGCTGGGGAGAGCAGCAGGAGGGGAAATGGGGAGGTCACAGGGATGGAGAGCCTGGCAATGCATCCCTGCACGGCAGGCCTTGGTCACCTCACTTTGTCACCTGGAGCAGCTCTGTCTTGCCCAGATCCACATGGCTCAGGTGCCACAGGGGTATCCCAGGAGGAAAAAGGGAACTCAGGGGACGAGCCAGCTGCCCTACACAGTGCTCTGCCAGCTGTCCTCAGCCCAGGGGGACACCGCACCGAGCTGGGGCTGCAGGAGGAGCAGTGACTTTGCAGCTGGCAGGGGAGGCGTGAAGGGTACGGCCATCCTTTTAATGCCTTTCACCTTTGCACAAGTCGAGAGGGCATATTGATTTGGTCTCAGTTTTTTTAATGGAGGCATCGATTGACTTCCTAAGGAGCTATGCAAATCACAGGTCGATGGGCCGCCTATAAATAGACCTGTCACCTTCCCTCCTACGGCCACCCTGGGAACAGAGCATCCTCCTCCCTGCCCTGCATCCTCCCGGCAGCTCTCCTCCTGGGGCAAATCCCAAATCCAACTGTAGCAGCAGAGCCATGATGTGCCAGGTGCTTTCCCACAAAAAGCCACCCAGGGCAGTCCCACCCCACCACCACGTCCTGCCACAAACCAGCCCTCACTGTGCCCCCCCCCCAACTTCAGAGGGCACTCAGAGCACACAGCCTCTGCCCCACAGGGTGCCCTGTTCTCCCAGCTCTGCAGATGGGATGCTCAATTCCTCAGGACCATGATGCAGCTCATTTTCACAAGCAGCCCCCAGCCCCGCGGTGGCTTTGCAGTGATGCTGCTGGATGGCAGACCCAGGCCGTGTGCTCACTAAACCCAGCTTGAGCAGTACTTCAGGACCACAAGTAAATCACTGCCTGTCTCCACGAAGTCTTGATCTTGCACCAAGTGTGGGGACTTCTCCCGCTGCCCCCCACAGCTCCTCACCTCCGGCATCCCACACACCATCCCACATCCTCAGCCCAGCTCAGAGCCAGGAAATTTGGCCACCCTCACCCCACACCAGCCTCTCGTAGGGGCTTAGCATCCCCAGACCGCCAAGCCAGGGACCCCAATTCACCCGTATGGGGGAGGATTGATCCGGGAGGCAGTCAAAGCTTTGAGAAGAATTGATTTTTCCCAGCTCTCTCCCAGAGATAGGAAGAGCAGAGAGGGCGGGAGGAGGAAGGCAGGCAGGCACGGATGCACGGCGCTCCCCTCTGGCCCTGGAGTCACAGCCATCATGCTGCAGGATGGGGACAGCCCCAAGCAAAGGGACTACAGGGGGTGAATGGATCCACGGCACCACAGGAGAGGAAGGGAGAAGCTGGCAGCGCTGCCGGGGCCAAGAAGGAGTCCATCGGATATTGACAATTAAGACAGATAACCGAGAGCGCCGGGCTCCATGTGAAGTCAGCTGTAAAAATGTCAGCGTGGGGAAAGGGGTCACCCACAAAAATAAATCAGTGCCTTCTGCACACCCGCCCCAAAAATCAGATGGGGAAAAAACACCCATGGCAGAAAGAAGGGCCCTTTCTAACGAAGGGTGTTTTCTTCTGACAAAGGTTTCGGGGAGACCTTTTTTCTCCCTATTTAAGGGACGGGGGGAGCTTAACATTTTCAACTCTGTTCTTTCGCTGAAGTGACAGATTTATCCCAGAAAAGTTATGTTTCGTGCTCAAACTTTGAAGGGAAAGCGGCTACGTAAACGCTGAAAAAATGCAGCGAGACACACTTGATCCCCCAACTGGACTGCGAAGAGGAGAAAGTATTCAGGAAATGTTAAAAAAGGTGAAAGTAAGAAGCGATTTAATAGCTCTTCCAGACATGGGGGCCTCCCTGGAGATTCATATAGAACAATCCCGAACCTCTATTTTAACATTTACAGACTTGCAACTCCTAAAACTTTACATCTGAAAAACTGCTTGTTCTCTTTCTGCTTTAGATCAGCCCTCGTTTTCCTGCCCCGCTCCTCAGATGCTTCACCTCTTTTATTACGTTTTAATAGAGTTTTTCAAGCCGCTGCCGCGCGTCCCCTCCTTTTGGCCTTATTTAAACCTGGCCGCTCCTGGAGGTGCGGAGCTGCCTTGAAAACGGAGGCGTTACAGGGCTAAAGCCAGAGGAGGCTTTGGGGTTTGTTTGGCCCTTTTGCTTGGGAAGCTGGCTGACGCTCCTTCCATCCAGCAGCGGCTCCCGACTAACGCTGCGTACGGGATTCCACACGCAGCTGAAGTTTGGTGCGACACCGGCAGCCAAAGCAAAAATGGGAATGAAAACCCAACACCAAACCAGCCGGGGAAGGAAGCAAAGTGCTCCTACTAATCTCCCTCAACAAGAAAGGGAAATTGCAGCTAATATCAAAGAACAACAGTTGGGTTGGCTCCGTACGGCACACGCCGGCACGGGCACCTCCTGTCCACAAGGGAACGGCGCACGGTGCCCCACTGAGCACAGATGGGGCCGACACCACTGTCCCTACGTGACAGCAGCATGCATAGCCGAGGTGACCTGGCTTCAGGTGGCTGCAGCGTGGCACCACTCTCCTCCCCAGGGAACCGCAGGCTGGGGGGACACGGGGTGCCAAGAGTGGCACAGCAGCAGGAGGGCTGCGCACAGTTACAGAGCCCCCCCAGCTTTGTGTCCTCCTCGCCCACAGCGTCACTGAGTGGCCTCACTGAGCCCACACTCCTAGCTCAGGAAGGGAAAGCACAGGGGGTATGTGGGGGGAACACCACTTTGGATGGCTCTAACTCAGGGCAGGACTCCAGAGCAGCACTTCACCTGCAATTTCAACCACCTCGTGTCTTTTCTTTTCCAACTTTGCCCTCTGTTTCTCCTCCAAAGGAAGAATCAGAGATGGTCAGCACTGCCTGTGCCAAACCAAGCTTTGCAAGTCAGGTGCACAGCAGCAGCGAGCAGCGCCCATCTCACAAGCACCCAAATCCACTGAGAGCTCATCCCACTGTTCCCCCTTCACAAACCCCTGCACACGCCAAGCCATCCTAATGATTTCTGGCCAACCAACAGGAAGGAAATCATCAGTCGGCACACAGCACTGCGGACACCTCCCAGCCTCTCCCCCCCCCCCCCCCCCCCCCCCCCCCCAGCCATGTCCTTCCTTACCATGCACGTCCCCGTCCTCAGCCATCGCATTGATTTTCTTGTTGTCCAAGATCTGCACGTGCTTCCCACTGGTCCGGCTGTACAGCTGGTAGGTGCGCACGAGCCGCCGGCTGAGCTGATCTGTCACCAGGCTCTGCTCCCTCACATGCTGTGTAAAATTAGGTGGGGACTGAACAGTTACCTTTAGGAAATTAAAAAATATACGACACACCATTATAATCTCTACTCCTCAGGGGGGTGAACGGGCTGAGCAAGGATCGCCGGCGCCTGCAGAGGAGGAGCAGAGTCAGTGGGATGGGGGGAGCTGAGCCCTTTGGGACCAGGCTCCCCCAAACGAGTGTGTGCTTCCTGGGGACACGATGGGGCTCGGTGACCCCCAAGGTCTGCCAGGACTTGGTGGGTCCTAGCTGGCACAGAGGTACCTGAAATGAGGTACGCAGCTGCCAGGACCCCCTTTGCCTCTAAACACCCCACTCCTCATGCCACAAACCTGCAGATGAGGCAGAGCTATGAGCCGTCAGGACACCACTCCCCTCACCGGGCACCTATGGCACAAACCCCAAAGAGCTCCGTACCCACGTGTAAGCCATCCCTCACCATCACCCCTATCCTGGTGCTGTCCCCATCCCGTCTCCAACCCCCGGCCCCATAGCAGCAGCTGACCCGACCCCTCCAGACCCGCTGCTCCCCAGCCATAAGCAGTTCTAGGATCAGCCCGACCAGCTCCCCCCATTCCCGGCACAGGACTCCTTTCCCCCCCTCATCTCCAACCCTTCTTTTAAGTCCGGAAAATTTCACTGCTCGCTGACATTTATAAAGACGTATTCCGAGCAAATGTTAGTGGGTCGCTCCTTTCAACACCAGCAGGCCGGGACCCCCACCACCACCACGTCAAACGGGAAGATTCCCCACCACCAGCAGACCCCAATAAAAGCCGGAGCCGCCTCACTCCCGCAGCCGCCCATACATCGACATCTCCCCTCGGCAGTGCCACCTCTCTGCCTCCGCGCCTTTCCTGCAGCCGGCTGTGGATAAAGCACGGACTCTCCCGGCCCTGATGAGGGTACCATGTGGAGGAGAGGTCATTAGCCGTGCCGCTCCGTCTCGTCCTCCAAAATATTACAGCTATGTTTTATACAACCGCACACTCCTTTGCTTTGGGGCTGGAAACTCCATTTTTTCTTTTTTTTCCTTTTCTTTTTTTTTTTTTTTTTTCTCCTGAGCTTCCAATGAAATAATAATAATAATAAAAAGCGGCTTAACGAGCGTTTTCAAAACGCTTCTGCATCTGTGGCCCCGGGGGAGGGGGTTTCTCCCCATTTTGCACACACAGCCACAGCCCCATCTCCCGCTGACACTCCTGGCCCCGGCGATGCCAACCAGCAGCAGCAATGTTCAGCTGGAGCGAAATCTACGCTTTTTAGTAAGGAAATTGATTTTTCTTTTCCCCCTCCGTTCTTTCTTTCCCTCCTTCCTTTTTTTTCTTTTCCTCCTTTTTTTTTTTTTTATTTTCTTTTTTCCCCTGTTCTTCCTCCATCCCGACCCCTTTTTCCTAATTCTACTCCGTTTTTCGGATGAAAAAACAACCTCAGGCAAGAGGAAGGGGCGATCCGCAGCGCGATTTAAAGAACGGGAGGACCGAACCCCCGAAGCCCCCACAACGCGGGTGGGCGGGGGGCCCTCCCTCCCCCGCACCTCATCCCGCACCCGGCGTGCAGCCGCCCGCTCCCGGCTCTTTCCAGCGGGGCTCGCGTCGTCTGCGGGGCTTTAACCCGACCCCCACCTCCCGACCCCGGCCCCGAGGGGCGAACAAAGCCGGCGGCGGAGGGGGCGCTTACCTGGGCTTGCAGGCAGAGGACGAACAAGTGCATGAACCTGGAAGGGGGGTGGACAGAAAGCGGGAGAGAGGTGTGAGCCGGGGGGCTGCGGGGAGGAAAGGAGGGAGGGCTGGGGGCAGGCGGAGGGAGGGCTGCGGTACTCACACGTAGCTGAAAAGCGAGGAGCAGGGGTCCATCGCGGAGCGCTGCGGGGCCGGCAGCCCGGAGCCCGGCGGCGGGGCGGGGGGGGGGGGGGGGGGGGGGGGGGGGGGGGGGGGGGGGGGGGGGGGGGGGGGGGGGGGGGGGGGGGGGGGGGGGGGGGGGGGGGGCGCGGCGCTGCTCGGCTCCTCGACTCCTCTCGCCCTGCCTCGCCCCGAGGAAAGGAGGGCACAAGCGGCTACAGAAGGGGAAAGGCCCCCGCCGGCCCGCCCGCCCGCCCAGCCCCCGGGGGAGCGCGGCCGGCAGCCCCCCGCCGCGGGGAGCCCCCCGCCCCGCTCCGCTCCGCTGCCGGCCCGGGAGGCGGCGGGGGCGGAGAGCCCGGGGGGCGGCCCCGGCGGGGCGGCAGAGCGGGGGGAACCTCCGGCGGCGGCCGCTCGGGGGTGGCGGCGCTACGGTCTCGGCCGGCGGAGGGATGCCGTCCCCGCTCCGTGCCTCAGTTTCCCCATCTGTAAAACGAGGCTTAAGGGTCCGCGTTGTGGATTGGGGCCGAGCCCTCTCGCTGGACGTGTCAGACATTAAAAGGATTACCGGGGCGGAGGGGTGGGCAGGAGTTTCGAGAGGCTGAGCAAACAGCGCAGCCGGGGGTACTGGGCGGCGAGACCCCCCCCCCCTCCCCCGGACGTCCCCGCCGGGCGCTTACCTGGAGGGGCGGCCGTCCGTCAGCACCGGCTGCGCGGGGCCATGGGGCCGCGGCGGGACGGGGCTCAGCCCCGCAGCCCGGGTAGGGCCGCCGAGGGCTGCATTGTTCGGCGAGCCCCGCTGCTCCCGGCCCCGCCACCTGTTGCGCACCGGGGCGGGGGCTGCGGCGGGGCTGCGGCGGACGGGCGGGCGGGACCCCGGGGCCGGTACCTGGCCGGGGCCGCCTGCTCCGCGCTGAGTGACAGCCGCTAATTTGCCGGCCGTGCCCCGCTGCCGGTCCCCGCGCTCCCCGCGCCCTCCTTTATCTTATCAGAGCCCATAATTACAATTGCTATTTTGTTTCCTCGAATCAGCAATCAGCGCTATCTGCCGCCGCTGGAAAGGCAGCTCCTGTCAGCCGGCCTCTGAGTGACAGCGCGCACACAGCGCTCCTGCGCGGCCCTCCCGCACCGGCGCGCACACACTCACACACACACACACACACACACACACACGCACCCCCCAGCCCCGCACAGCCCTCCCTGCACTACACGCACACCGCCGCCCGGCTGGCTCTTTGCTCAGGCACCGTCCAATGCTTCACCCCAAAATGCTGCCCACCACCACCCCCTGGGCTCAGCCACCGCCAGGTGCTGGGAGAGAGCACCGTGCGTTGCCATCCCTTTCTTCTCCGTGCAAAAGACTGGGGGATGTTTCTGAAGGGCTTTCCTAAGCGTCTGGAGAAGCCCCGGGCTGTGCCTGCTTTCACCGGGGGGCTGCAGGGGTGCTCAGTCCTCGGGTTGGCCTCAGAGAAAAACCCTCTGCACCGACCTGTGTGCAAGGCAGCGCTGTGCCCACAAGCTGAGCACCAGAGTGGGCAGCACAAGGTGCTCCCGCTGCCCTGCAGTGAAACAATCCTGCTTTTCTTATGCATCAAAAAGAAAGGTCTGGATGCAGCACCTCTCTCCCAGATGCTGCTTGTAGTCACCCCTCCATGGGTGCGGGGTCAGGCCATGCAGCACACAGAGCGCGCACAACTGCACCGTGTGCTGGGGGGGGGGGGCGGAGGCAGGCGGGGGCTGACGGCTCCACGTGCCCCCTGCCCTCAGCAAACAGGCTCGAGTGCCAGCACGGCTGTGACATGGGGATCACCCACGGGCGGCCGCACGTCGCTGACACAACGACAAACAGAGCTCCTGCTGCTGCCCCGTCCTTCCCCACCTTTGTGCAGGTGAGCGATGCCACGGGATGGGGAGCTGGGCTCTGGGCTCATGGCTGGCCCTCCTGCTGGGCACGGAGCTGAGCTGCCGTGGGGAGGGGGAAGAAATCCCACCCCAGCAAAGAGCTGTGGACCTGGGGTGTTCATGCTTCCACAGCTGTACCTCCCAGGGGAGGCAGCCAGCATGACCCCGTCAGTCCCAATACTGAATGCTGTGGGCAAAGCATCAAACACCCACAGAGATGTGAGCTCTGATCCCTTCATCCTTCTCCACAGAGCTGGGGATATTCAGGTCAGGATTTTATCCCCCACATCACCCTCTTGCCTTGCCATGGCTAATGGGGAATGCCCAGGAAGGCAGCCCATGGTCGGGCTGCTGATGTCTGGAGGACACTCCAGGGCTGACCCAGCTTGGCTGATCCATGGAGCAGAAAGTAGAGGAGCCAACCTGTTCCTCTGTTTGCTCCATCATGCAAAATCCCTGACAGCCTCCACAGTTCAGCAGGGTCCCTGCTCCAGCACCATCCCTACCCACAGCCCAGAGGGGCCCTTCTACCAGAAAGTGTGGCTGCAGCTCCCCACGAGCACCCAGCACTTCTGGGACAGGGACCACAGCACCAACCCCAACAGATGGAAGAGAGCAGCACCTGCAAGGTGCACCCCAACACCCGCCTGAGGGTGAGAGGAGCTGCTGCCTGCAGGCCTGGATGCTCAGCCACACACCCCCAAACGGGCACATGGAGACTCCCCAGCGGAGCCAAAGGGACACCGCTCCCCCTGCTCGCACCTTCCCCAGCCCTGCCTGCAGCATTAATGGGGCATTGTGGAGGCAGCAGCTCTTCTCCATGGCTGAGTGGTGCCGAGCAGCCTGGGGCGATCCCACCGCTCACCATTAACTCAGCATCCCCCCCAAGGGCCAGACCCCACCACAATGTGTTATGTGGGAATGACCTCGTCTGCACTACCCACAGCTCCAGGAACAGGGAGGGGGGTACAGCTGCTCCTCATTGATTCTCTTCTGTTCAGTCTCGGTTCAATGGCACCAGGGCTGAGTGTGGTGGGAATGGTGGGACAGGAGAACAGAAGCACGGGGCTGCGCCCACCCTGCACAGGACTGACCACAGTGGTGTGGCCCCATTGGGTAGACACACAGGGAGGGCTTGGAGGTGAGCCAGGGACCACAGAGTGTCCAAGAGTCATGGGGGGGAGTGGGGCAGCAATGAGAAGGGGACCCCCAGGCCGTGCGCACCTCCAAAGAGGGAGAACTGGTAAAGGTCCCACCAAGTCCCACCACTGGGCTTGAGTTAGATGGAAGCTGCCAATAAGGGCACTTTGTGTTGGGTTAATTAACAAAGAAGGTGACAGCCCCAGCCCTGAGTAATTTAAACATGAGGTTGGGCATTCTGGTGTTCATCTTCTCTGCACACAGCAGCATGAACAGGGGGACCATGGGCTTTGGGCATGAGAAAATGGTGACGCATATGGATGAAGACAAGCATCACCACACATGTGGTGCTTGAACAGGTCCACCCCATCCCTGCCCCCCAACGCGACCAGACAGCACCTCTAGGACCTGCTCCCAGTGTACTGCTGGCTGGCACAGCCCACCCAGCACCTTCCTCTTGGCCTGCAGCATATCTGACTTCAGTTTGGATCCTCCTGGGAAGAGGATGCCTGCACCCAGCCCTGCGGGGGGGGCTAAGCCTAAAACCAACATTGGTGGCCGGGGGGCTGTCGGCTGCCTGTAACTCTACCTCCGTTTGTTTGCTTATAGCATCCACCCAAAATGCCCGTGTGTGTGTCTCCGGGCCCCTGTGTCAGTGGCAGCTGAACTGCTGACCCCAGGAGTTTGCAAAACACCAGGGTTATGGCCCCTCGGACATCCCAGCCCAGTGGAGACGTTGCTCATCCCAACCTCGTCCTGGGGAACCAGCCCCTGGCACCCTGCATGGGGACAAGAGGAGAAGCAGTGGGGCCAATGAGAGCCAAACCCAGAGGAGGGGCCAGGTGGGCGCGCTCCCCATCGCACCTGCTGCTCTTCGGTCCAGCCCCATGGACTTACCAAGCTCACACCTCCAGTTCCCACCATGGACACCAAATTTTGCCCATCTCCCCTAAGAACAGAAGAACAGCAGGTCTGGCCAGCAGACCCTAAATCCCACTGGGCACAGCCCTGCTGCCAGCAGCCCTGACAGGGATTTGTGGCCAGCGGTGACAGCTCTGCCAGCACCAGGACCATTCCAGCCTGTGGTGATTAGAGGGGTCGGAGGGCAGGACACCTGTGACCCCAGGGTATCTCAGCTGTGGCTGCTGGGTGCAAACCTGCCATCACTGCCTGGGGACACAGGAGAGGACAGTGCGGCAGAGCTGTGCTGTGCAGTTGGAAAGTCCCAGTGTGCAGCAGAGGGCACAGACTGCAGTTGTCCGACACCACCCAACTGTGTCCACTTTTAACACCTGCCCTGGGCACTGATGGCTTTGGGCCCATCTCACGGCACAAGCCACGCTCCAACATCACCAGGCACTGTGCCCCACAGCCCTGGCTGTGCTGAGCATCCATGCAGCCACCGGTACCCGAGGAGGAAAGCAACGTGGGAAGAGAAGCGGAGCACTGATGGAGCAGGGAACCAGCCCCACCTACAGCACGACCACAGCTGTGCCTCGCATGGGCTGCTCAGGGTCGGGGTGTCCCGGGGATGCTGTAGCAGGGAGGGATCCATCCCCTGGGATACATCAGCATGCAGCACCCCAGAACACAACACAGCCCCTGGGAGGAGGGATGCTCAGAGCCACGCACCTCCCAGATCCCACGCTCCCCTTCCCACACACCCCAGCACAGCCATACCTGAGCTCACCCGCTCTCCTCCAGCCGTTTGTTTGCCCAAGGTATTTGTGGCCGGTGGCACCTGCTTCGATACCATCAGCTCGACAAAGGAAGCTGCTCACCTAGCGTGACCCCTGTAACTCCATCCTTCCCCATTAACGGCCCCCCTCTCAGCCCCCCGCCATCTCAGCATTCATCTCCTTCTCTCCTGAACTCATCCGGGCTGCGATGCTGCTGGGCAGGGAGTGCAAACCTCTCCAAGGCATTGAGAGCTCCTGGCAGTGCCAGCTGCCCCAACCCCTCTGTGTGCCCCTCTGGGTCGTTCCTTCTGGCAGAACTGTCCCTCCTGCCACAGCCACTTGTCCCAGCATCCCCAAGGCAACCAGCACCTTGGCATCCTTTCCTATTCTACAAGATCCCAAATGCCATCTAACATCAGCCTGCACAGCCTTTCCCTCCTGGTACCGCTCTCCTCACTCCTCACCAGCAGCTCCCCCAGGCCAGCCGGGCAGGAGAGCTTGTTAAAAATGATCTACGGGCTCTTATCTGTCCCAGGGAGCAAGCAGGACCAAGGCCTGTCAGATAAATCAGACCCGATGCAGTCCAAGCACCCAGCTGCTCTCGCTGCACAAGTAGCTGGGAGGTTTGGGCAGAAGAAAGGGAGCTCAGCCCCAGGACCTGGTGTAGAACAGCAGGCGAGATGGAGAAATGAGGCGGGGAGAGAAATGGGGCTGCTCACCCCTCTGGAAGCAGACACGGTTTTCTGACCGGGAGGATCCGCAGACCCCACGCACCCGAGGACACCTACGAGATCCCGGGCACCCCGGCCGAGCTTTGCGGGGCTCCATCCCGCACGACGCAATCACAGCTCCGTTCACCCCGTTCTGCCCTCCGGCACAGCGCAGCCCGGATCCCGGATCCCATCCCCGCTGCAAAGCACGGCCGCCGCGCTGCCCGCCTGCCACCTAGCGGCCCCTAAGGAGCGGCCCGGAGCCCTCCCCCGCCTCCTGGGCCCCGCACAGCGACGCAGACACCCCCCACCCCCTCCCCACCTTCCCCGTGCCTCGATTTCGCTGCAGGGATCGGCAACATCCCCGACCACGGGAGGAACGTGCGAGCCACCACACCAAAGCCGCACCTTTATTTCAGTGTGTAAAAACAGTCCTACAAAGCAGAGTGACCCAGAACCTCCCCCAAATCACAGCAGACATCAGCTTCCAGCACACCATCCTGGAAGAGAGGATGCTGCCTCCCGCTGCTCCCTCTACATCCAGTTGCTACCGGGGAAGGGACACGCTGGGCACTGCAGAGCCAGCAGGGCTGTGCACGTAGCAGAGGTCCAGGGCAGCAAAAAGGCACAGGGTGAGGACCGCCATCCCAGACACCCAGAAAGGGAATGGGGAGACGCGATCACCTCCCATGGATGTGGGAAAGGAGACCCCCCAGTGCTGGGAGCAGCCCCTGCCCCCCACCCCCAAAAGGTACAACAGTAAATTAAAAAAAAAGCAGCAGAAGTCGAGGTCCTGGTGAGAGGTGTCTGAGGTAACAGCTGTCTGTGAGAAGTCCCTGCGAGCACCTGGAGGAAGAAGCAGACTGAGACCAACACCCTCGCAGCATCGCACTCAGCACCAGCACCCCATGGCACCACCGCCCAACACACAGCTGCCCAGCTCCTCACCTTGCTGGGAAACAAGTCACTGCTTCCTTCTCTCCTTCTTGGCAGGCACGATGGGCGCTATCTCCTCCTCAGACATGCCATCATCGCCATCTTCCTCCTCGAAGGAAGCATCGTCCCTGTGCACTGGGACACACAGACAGGCGGGTCACTGACCGGGAGAGGGCTCTGGGGAACCAGCACTGAGCCCACGTGCTGGGAAGCACCAGGTGTGGCACCCATGGGCTCCCTGGCTGGCACACACACTGGAGCACGCCCCTTGCTCCTCCCAAGCCGTTCCCCAGCCGTGAACCCTTACAGATCTGGTGCCAGCCGGTGAGGTGCACGGGGCCAGAGCCTGCTGCCAGGCGGAATGTCACTGGAGGCTGCAGCTTGAAGTTGTCCAGGCTCAGCTGCAAAGAGATGGAGCCCAGTTAGTGGTGGAAGCAGGACACAGAGCCGCCCACACACCCAGTCCAGCACTCGCCCAGCTGACCGCATCCCTCCCACCTCATTTCCACCCACTGTACCTTGTTTTTCCAGTCCCCTGGGTCAGCCCCCACCGTCTGATCATTATTTACAGAAATCGCACAGCTCTATGCCACGCATGTTCTTTGGCACAAGCTACAGAGCTGCGTCCCCACCACCAAATGCCAGCTGGAGCTCTCACCAAGGGCTGGCACGACAACTTCAGGTTTGCCACCGGCACAGCGATCTCCTGGTTCTTGTGGTTTCGCCCAACAACCTCCACCACGTTGCATTCATCCTTGGCACCATCCGTGAGGCACACCTGGGGGGGATACAAACTTCTGATGAGCACAAGCTGGCTGTCAGCTCCTGAGGGAGAGCACAGAGACCCTCCTTAGCACAGTGCCCTTCCAGCTGGGACAGCTGTTCTGCAGCTGCTTCAAGAGATGGCACCTGGGCTGCATTTCCTGCTGACCAGACCCTTGTTGGCAGCTCCTGTGCTCCCAGGACAGAAGGCAATCCCCAGTGAGAGCCAAATACCTGAGCTTGGAGAGCAATGGGACAGGGACCCAGCTGATGGGAGGTCCCAGCAAAGTCAAATACAAGGAAAAATATCTTCCTCTGCCCCACAGCTGGGGCGTTGTAGAGGCTGCCTCCTGATACCACTTGCTTCAGCAGCTCCATACAATGACTGACAGCAGCAGCCAGGGCTGACAGCTCAGCCCAGGGCACTCTGTGGTGCAGCTGGGCCGGGGAGGGAGAGTGAGCCTGGAAGGGGAGGGTTGAGGCTGTGGGTTTCCATGAGAGAGGGCAAGCACAGTTTGTTTTCCTCTATCTTACCACAGACAGGGCCAAAACATGGTCAGAGTCATCATCTTCATCCACATGAAACGTGTAGGACTTGGTGCTGGCAGTCAGCTCGCAGCCTGGAAACAGAAGCAAAAAAAAAAAAGCTGGAGTTACACAGCCCTGAAATGCCACAGGGTCCTCAGGGCGGACAAGCCTGCAGCATCCCTGAGACACACTGCTTTCCTGCTGCCTCCAAGACCGCATCCCCAAGAGCTGCAGGTCCAACTCAGACCTCGGTGTCCCCAAAAGGTGCTGCCAGGAAACAGTGCCACAGGGCTGGAGGCCCTGAGAACAGCAGCGGGAGGATGTGGGAGGCAGGGCTGGGCGATGGGGACTGGCAGCAGTCCTCCGAACTGAGTCCTGAGACACTTTGCTATGTGTGTCTCTGAGCTGTTACGAGAGCAAAATTATTCAATGGGCCATGGCAAGGAAGGCAAGGCAGAGCGCCCGGGGCGCGTTTGCTTACTGCGGGATGATTCACCCGTGTGAAGCAGAGGGGAAGAGCGTGGAGCTGAGCCCCGCGCGCCAGACACGGGGTTCTCAGCGGAGGTGGAAGAATCAGCCTCAGCGAACACAGCTCGGGGCAAGGCCCCGGCTCAAAGCCCGGTCCGCATTCGGCTCAGCAGGACAAGGAATGAAAGCCAGGTGCCGGAAAGCCGCGGGGCCGCTCCGCTTTGCAGGGCCACGCCGCGATAGGCGGCTTTAGGCTGGGGACGGCCCCGAGCACGTGCGCGCCGGGAGAGCGGCCCGGCCACGTGTGGGACTCGGCTCTCGGGGGGGCAGGGAGGCAGATTAGGGCCGCCTACCCGGCCCCGGCACGGGAAGAGCAGCCGGGATGAGCCGGCAGCGCACGTGGGAATGCCGCCACATCTCCGGCCGAGCCCCCCGGCTGCCGTACACGTGTACCCGTGCCCCGGCCGCGCACGCGGTTCACCCCAGCGTCCGTCCCAGCCGCCCCGCCAGTTCCATCGTGTCACTCACGTGTCCGCGTTCCCCCCCCCCGTCCCTCCGGTCCATCTGCTGCCCCCGGCCCCCCTTCACGCGCCCCTACCGCACCCTGTGCTTCCTCCCCCCAAGCCTCCCCAACCCCCAGCCCATCTGGAACCTTTCCCCACGCGCTCCCCCCGGTTTACCCGCACCCAACATATTTCCCCTACGTTCTCCCTCCTCCGGTCCCATTAGCCGCCCCCCCGTTGCCGCTCACCGAACAGGACGCTGCCGGGGCCGTGCGGCTCCATGAGGCCGTAGCGCGGGGCGGGCGGTTCCGTGCCGAGCCGTGCAGAGCCGTGCCGGGCCGCCCCGCACCGCCCCCGGCTCCGCCCGCCCCAGCGGGGCTGCACCACCCAGCGGCCGCCGGGCGCTGAGGACGGGCCCGGCCCAGCTCTGCTGCACGGGGTGGGGGGGGGGAAGTTGGGGGGAAGCGAAGCCGTGGCCCGAAGGCTGGCGGGCTCCGGTGGAAGGGCTCGGCCCGCGGAGCAGCTGTGCAGAGAGGGGAAGACTTGGTGAAACGGCATATTTATGGCCTTTTATTCCCACGCAATAAAAGGCGAAGGGATATTAACCCCGGTGGGATCCTAATGGATTTTCCTGGCACCTGGCGGCTTCCGGCTGAAGGCTTTTCTGGGGGGTGGGCAGGGGGAGGGGAGAAGATCCAAAGTGGCGAGGGTGGTCATGCAGCCCCAAAAGGCACCTTGGGAACGGAAACGCTGAAGGAGGGGTGACGGGGACTGGGGTGCAGTGGGAGGGACCAACCCATCTCTATTCCTTACAGTGCAGGCACAGGAGCAGCTCGATGTCTGGCCACACAGCGGAGGAGAAGGCAATATGCTGCTCCAGCATGCAGCATGGGGAGCAGAGGGCTGGAGTGGATCTCCGAGCAGGAAAGGAAGCGGCCTGGTGCACCTCTTAGGGAAAAAGCTGCACTGAAACAGCTCACTTCAATGGCGAGCTCCCTCCGCAGCCCTGGCCTGAAGCTGGCTCTGCTCCCACTGCAGAGAAGCCACCGGCCTGCCTGCCACGTGTGCTGCTCCAGCCGGAGCTGATTCAACGAAAGCACGACTGAAGAGGGCCGAGGAGCTGCCCCAGGTCCCAGAAGAAGAGAGGAGCTCACCCGCTGCCGGTTACACAAGCACACCTAGGCTGCCTGTGAACTCATGCGCTCCCGCAGCAGCTGCTCCCTGAGCCACGCGGCTGCTGCACAGCGCAGGGACAGGCACCGCCTGCAGCACGATCGCAGGGCAGAGAAGGCAAGGACGTTCCTGCTCTGCGTTTCCCTACAGGAACAATTCCCAGTGCAGCAGCAGGATCTGAACCATCCCCCAGGCCGAGATGTGCAAGGAATGCACGCAGTTTTCCTTTCCCTCGGCTCACCTGCTGTGCCCAGAACACACTGAGGAGCAAGGCAAACCTGATTTCCTATGAGAGATGCATCATTCTTCTAACCAGAATCCAACACGCAGAAATATACACAAAGGAACATTACTCCCACCCCCCAGAATAAAAAGTCATAGGACTGAAGCCTTAAGGACTCAGCCCTCCCTTAGCTGCACGTTACACAACCACATAACAGCCTCAGCCAGTAGGAGCACAGCCAAACAAATCCCTGCAGACTGAGGTCCAGCAGGCAGAGCAGCTCTGGGGACAGCACCTCCCACACGTCTCCCGCAAACAAGATGCAGAAGTGGAATCCATCCAATCCCCAGTGCATTTCCCACAGTGCCACTGAACGCCTGCAAGCACCAGGTCCTGGCAGCAAAAGCCTGACCTGCTCTGGGCTGTAGGTCTGCAGGCAAAGGCACAGGAGAGCAATCCAGTGCATCCTATTTTTTGACAGCTGATCCTGAGGGCTTCCAACACACGTGGCATGGTGCAATCCTTGCTGCTGACCCACTTCTGGTTCACAAACCTCATATACAAAACACATTTCTTATTTACATTCACTTCTCAGTTTTTATTCTATTTCTTGCATGATCTTCAAATACAGTTTTACAGGTCTTTTTTTTCATTTTTTTTTCTTTTTCCCCTCTCCTGCTACAGATACTGTTGATCTAAAAACAGATTAACGAAAGTGGCATTCCAACCTTAATGAAAATTCTTAATCATGAAAGATATGTCAGCATATCACTTTACAATCCTAGAATGATGGCATTGGCCTGACATTCCCATAGGCTTATACAATTAACTTTTATCATAATAACAAAGTCATAGGAAGTGAAAATGTGGCAGCTCCTTAAAAGCCAGAAATAAGGCCACAAGCATCCTATGCTGTAATGCTATGAATCCAGATAAAATAAGTTGACTCTGGTATCCATGAAGAAACAAAAAAAACTTCTCCCATCTGATAAACCAAGGTATCAGCTACTCAACATGCATTCAAAGCTGTATAAAAACTAGTGGCATTCAGCTCTGACTTACATGAGATCCCACAGAACAACCCGTACCTCTCTCTAAAACTGAAATGAACTGATTTCAACTTAAATATTTTCGCTACCGCATTAAAATAATGGTTCACATTCTGCAAAGGAAAAAAAAAGAATCCTGCACATGACTGCAGCAGAAGGCTGAGCACAGCATCTCCTTACAGGCTGCAGACATCACTACTGCAGTCTTAATGCCGTTCATTATAGGTTGTGGAACTTCAATGCAGCTGGAAGCTTGTGCAAGGAACTGAACTTCCTTTGTGCACTGCTGAAATAACCCAGGGGACCAAAGAAGGAAGATTAAGACGACTGCAGCTGAAAGAAACATGGTACTGCAATGTTGGCCAACCCCTCCCCTGTGACACCAGGACTTTCGTGACTTACCAGTGTCACAAATGATGTAACTACCTCGCTATCAGATCCCACAGCATGCTGGTTCCATCACGTAGCCAAAGCGTCACACCTGGGTACGAACGCTGAGTTCTTGGAACATTTAAAAATAGGTAACCATTTAAATAATAAGTAACAATGTGCTTATTGTGGCATTTCTTATAGAAAAGTTATTTGATACAAATGCGCAGGACTTGAAGACCCTGATTTAATTGAACTAGAATGAAAGGGCTTCGAAACATGGTGACTGTTCCAAGGATAAATCCCAGTTGTGGGCCAGTTCTTTCCCTCTGTCTTCCATCCAGTTCTGTACTAATGCCACTGAAAGTAACAGGCTCAGCAGCCCACCCCTTTGAATTGCTGCTTCTGTCCCAGGAGAATGATGATACAGCCTTGAGCTGTGGGAGTTCGGCAGGAAACCAACAGCCACCTGAAGGAAGGATCCTTGGGATCAGCACTCCTTACCCAACGTGCTCAGTTTCTAGCCCTGGATATGAGGCACAGTTTTTTTTTTTTTTAAAAAAAGAAAAAGTCAGTGCTGTGGACAGATTTGCTCTCCATTGTGGTTTTATGTTACTCAAAAGTGCCATCTTGGACCTATATCCTTTCACTTTTTAAAAGAAAAAGTTACAAAAACTGGTAAACAAAAAGTTAGTCAGCATACGGCTAAGTTTATATACACTGAAATTTACAGGTTTGTCATTAAGTGACTTCTGCCACAGACCACTGCACATTTGTCCCTAACAAAGCACAAAGCTTGAACCAATGGTCATCAGAAGTGACAATGGGTCATTGCTTTATCAACAAGCATAAAGATAGTCAAAAATAGAACTATAACTACTTATCTTTACATTTGCTGATTGACATAAGTAATCCCTCCCATTTCTGCAACTTCCAGTTGCACATCCTGCTCTATGACATAGAAACAAAACTGCATCTTTATAGATACTTCCTTATAGCAGCCACTTTTCTGCTGATACTCAAACACACAACTGTTGTCAACCACAACGCTGATTCAGAAGAATTCCTCCAGGAAGCTATATAGTCCATGCAAGATTCCTTGGCACTTCACACAAGACCAGGAGAGGACAAAGATTCTCTTGTTAAAACGGTGTTTTCAGCAGCATTATCCTCTTCCAACAAATCAGTCTGAATGTGTGATGGGTGATTTTCGCATAGTCCCCTCTCCCAAGCTGGCTTATTGCTGGCTTTGTTCAGCTAGACCATATGAAGATCCCCACCACTACCCTCCCAGATGTTAAGGGACTACAGCACTGGAACAGTCTGCTGTTGAGCACTTCAAAGGCTTCTTCCAAGGATAACAACATCCTTTGGAAATCCTTCCATTTTAGCAATTTCAAAACAGCCCAGCTTGCTGTAGAATTCCAGAATTCTTTTGTCATCTGGCCTCACTTCACAAAAAGCCCCACGGGAGCCTGGAGAGGAAAAAGAGGGACAAAAACAGTGAGAGAAATATTGTAAGAGGGCAGTCGAGTACTAGAGTCCTCATCTATTTCAGCATCTAAACCCAATTAAATCACTGATTCAATTCTACAAGCAGCACAGTACCCAAAAGAGACCAGATTTATGGCAACGCAGCCAACCATTCCCGAAAGGGGCCACGTATTGCAGAGATCTTGTCAGCGTGAACAAACCACGTCCCTCTGAAGATCTCTTATTTCACATAAAAGCATCCTGAAACCCTGAATGTTGGCTCAGAAAAAAAGGCACTACAGGAAGGTACCAAATTGTGCAAAGACCTGTGAACCTCAGATGTGCAGTAAGGCAGATGGCCAAGTACTTTCCCATACTGAAGGCTTTGGTAATTATTCACCAGTGCACACTTCCACATGTAAGAAAAAGCACCACTGTCACTGCCAGCAGAGAACATATAAGCATTTACACGTTGTTCAAGATGGAAATGAAAGCACACATTTTTTTGCAAATTGCTCCCTCAGCTCTTCCTATTTTCTAATTTGCAGGGTAACAGCTACAGCTAAAAGCTACCTTTAATAAAGACGGCAGCAAAAGTTAATTATAAAAGACTTCTGGATGGCTATTTACCTCTAGAGTGCCAACTGTGGGCAGACCTAATATGTAATTAGGACACCAGGCACTCTGAGTGCAGTAAGCTTACCATTAGCCTTTAGAGAAGAGAGCAGGCAGGCCATCATGCTTTTAGCCACACTTGGATCTGTCACTTTTTTGTGGATATCAATCTTTATCAATGATGGGAAGTTGGCAAGGAATGATTCTGGCAATACTTCTTGTTCTTCATGGAAGCTTAGCATTATTTTCTGAAAAGAATATGAGAATCAGATATTCGGTCACTGTTCAGCTTTTTATTTTCATTCCTTTTCAAGGGAAATGGTTTTGCTCATAGAGTACACCTCTGAAGACTTTTCAACTACACCTGACAATCATGGGTGGCTGTAGCTCTAAGCTTCCTATCCTCCCACACAAATCCTTCAGCTCATAGCAGCCTGCAAAATCTGTACTGCTTATGCAGCTATCTAGACTATTTGCCCCAAAGCCAAATCTGATATACACCGATCATACCACCTGCTGGCTGCAGAATTTTAAAGCCAGTACAGAGCACTGGCTCAAGCAGCTTGATTCTTAGTTTACTTAACTACTTTGTATAACTGAAAGCTGCCACTGTAACAACCAGAACTGGGGCTTCATCACACAAGGATCCTTAAGGTTAGCAGGCCACGGTCAGGGTTTTTTCAGGGCAAGCTTAGACACTTCACTGTCAAATCTATAATCTGCTATTTCCCACAGTCCTTCAGTGACAGACCAAGTCTCTGCTCAGTGTTGCTACTTCAGACTTGTTGAACCGCTTCAGATACAGAACTAGGCCTGGCCCTCTGGACTTTAACACAGCTAGAGCATCCACAATCCCACAGGATGCTTTCAGAGCTAGCCATGCTGGTATCAAGCACCAAGGCAAAGGCAAACATTACAACACAACACTCAAAAGGCTGGACTTGTCCTTTGTGAAACAAAACATCCCACTGGAGTTTGGGTCTCAAGAAGTATTTATGTAAACGAAGAAACAACTGAATCATATGAGATGTCAGCAATTTGAATCAAATGCTCTAAGAAGTATGGAACTGGAGCTTTTCAAACTAAAGTGGAGACATTATTAAGAGATAAGAGGTCTGTAAGGGAACTCTTTATTCTGTGGGAAAAAAACCACCAACTGACCTTTAATGGCAACAGCTCCTAAACAACCTACTGAATGTTCTCTCCTTCACAGTGTCGAAAGACTACATGGAGAAAAACCCACAGCACCTATTCCAATAGCAAGTACAAAAACCTCCTCTGCACTCCAGGGAACATCCTTCAACACCCATGGGCTTCAGAAACAGATTTTTTCTAAAGTATTATACTAGAAGCAGAAATCCTGGGTTAACATACCAACAGCTAAAAATGTTCATACACCTCTGAATGACAGAACTAGTTTACTAGCATAATATACCTCCTGCTTTCTCTTCCCCCAAAGTTTGGCTTTAAACATCTGGAAATCAAAGCTGCTGCATTTTGGACCTACTAGAGCTTTGCTGTGCTTTGTTACCAGTATCCTTATACACAGTGAGTACTTTTAGTATCAGCATCTAAGATGTCAGATACTATGTTCAAAGACAACAGAAAGTTATGAAAAATAAGTTACAAAAGCTTAAAATCCAAAGAAATACAAAGGACTGCCTTTGAAAGAAAGAAGAATGCAGCTCAGCATCAAGCTCCAGTCTCATAGGTTATACCAACCTCTGCCTCAGACAGCTCCTTGTCACTATTTGGTTTAGTATATTTTTCTTGCATGAAAGGGATCCAAGACATTTTGCATTTCTTAATGAAAGGAGTCACATCAACTGTTCCCAAAGCATAGCCACATATGCCATCCTCATCTTCCAAGACAAAGCAGTAATCCAGGCTGAGGGTGAGCAGACCTCCTACTAACCTGCAGAAAGAAGCAACCAAATTCAGCCAAAAGAAGGTCCTACTGAACAGGCACGCTCTGCGTATTCTGGATGAAGCTGGGGTCACCCAAGGAAGTGACAGAGTTCTCCAGCAGAGCAAATAGATTCTTACAATGCACTAATTAACAGACCAATCAGCTGTCAAAATTCAGTGATGAGAATCAATAGTTCAGGATCCTCACAGTTTAATTCTATACAGCCTGCAGGTCTGACTCATCACACAAACTTTCTTCACCTGCTGCTCTCGATATTCCCGCTGCCATTCCCTTCCTGTTCATTTTTTTGAGAGCAGCTACACATCCTTTCTTAACTACCTTCCTGTCTCTCACAGAGAAGCTTCTTTACAAAGTTCTACCTAAAATACACACCCAAGACACAGCAAAAATATTTCAAGTTGCTCACTCTACAGCTCAAGATTTAATACTTTTTTTCTTTTTTCCCTATACTTTCATCTTAGTTCTTGTCATTGCTTTAAATTGTTGGTGCAGCAATTGTTGATGCATTTCACAACTGATAATTAAAAATTAATGCAGTTGTCTGGCATGCTAGTCCCCCAAAAGTCTTTCAATTACCTGTAGAACCATATTAGGTTTAAAAAAAAACAAAACACCAGAATGTCACCACAGATACCCACGATGAACTTTCACAACAACTGAAATGGTACTACAATGCTTGAGTTCCTTAATAGAGACATTTCAGCTCAATCTTTTTCTTTAACAGCCCACCACACATGAGACACAAGTGTTAACAGTATCTTTTAGAAGTCAAAGTTTCAATTTCTTAATGATTACAGATAGCTTTTTTGCTTAAGTCAGAAGTCTTGCATTCTTCACACATATACTTTAAAAAACTCAAATTAAATACAGTGTCACAACATCATCCTTCATAACCACTTCTGTCAGTCCACTCATTCCTAAGACATACTTGTCTCCAATTAAGTCTGGTAAACTATGGAAGGGTTGATCGGCTCCATCAGCATACATTTCTCTGCAGATCTTATATACAGACGCCTAGGAAGAGAGGAGAGATCTCAGGTCATAAAACTCAGAAGTGAGCAACTTGGTTTTAGAGAGATTTCATCAACAACTCCACTGCTCCACTAGTAAGCTAGTACTGACAGGACTTAAGTTACACCAAACATCTCTACACATCTCTAAGAAAGGATCAATTCTCCCCCCTCCCCAACTACAACTATTTCACAGTTGCCAGTCCAAAATACTGGTTATGTTCAATTGAAGGAAAAAAAAACCTAAAGGTCAACTTTCTGCATGTTTCTACAACTGGAGATTAATCCTGAAGGCTAATTACTGAACTTTCACTGGAAAGAAAGCCACATAGGCCTATTTCTAAGAAACCAGCTTTAGATCTGCATTACGGTATTGAAAAGGGCTCCTTTTGCATACTAGGAATTATCAGAATAATTACTGGGTGAACAGGTACACACACCCACCTCCGCAATTACACCGCTGCATGTACTCCCACTGCAAGAACTCTACTATCAGCAAGGAATCATTTTTAACCCACTGTTGAGAAACATGGAAGGCATCGCACAAAAAAAAAAAAAGGGGGGGATGGAAGACTGCAATCAAGCTGTGGGTGTAACTGTACTGCAGCACAGCAGGCTGTTAAATCACAGGCAAATCACTTATCCTCCATTCTCCTGCAACTTGCATTTGTTTTTTGCAAGATACTGGAACATCTGTTTCATTAGAGGGTGAAAGGACTCAGAAGGCACCAGTGTTGCCACAAGAGGAAAAACATCAATAAGAACAACGAAAGACAGCAGCAGTTACCTCATCTTTGGGGAAGTAGGGTCTTATGGTGTACACCTTGGAAGTGGGCGTTAATGGAGGCGGTTGAAAAAAGAGGTCATTTGCCCCATCAATAGGCAGCAAACGCTGTGAAAACAAAATACTTAATATGAGTGCATGAACAAGATCCCAAGACTCTTGGGCGTGCACTGCAGACTTCCAAATTAACATTTGCTATTTGCAGGCACCCCAGAAGAAGGTGGGGTTGGTAGGCTTTACAAATGCAAAGACCTTACTTGAATAGAAATTATCCAATTGGTGTTTTGGAATATGCAATTGAAAAAGCACATTAAAAGCCTGCTTATCTTATCTACTTTAAAATACTTTTACCAATCGTATCTACACTGTCTCTAAGAACACAGAATGTCAGGAGGAAAGGTTTGGTCTGAAGAGGGTTAACTGGCCAGAGGAGACGCTTTATCCCAAAAGCAATGCGCTGACTCTATTTGCTGCGCGCAGAGCACCTGTGAGGGGGGAAAAGTACAGCACCTGAAGAATCCATGAACAAATTCAAATGTGGTAGAAACAGACTTGAGAACAGATTTTGGAGTATTTGCCAATTGAAATCTTCCCCACAAAACACGCTACTGCTTCATTTAGCGATGCAAATTGTGGCTGCTCTCGCTTTGCTCATGGAATTCCCACTGGTGGACAAGCATGCGCGCATTGTGCAATTGCGGGCGCAGATAAAAATGCTGTGCGACCTGCAAAGAAACAATGTGAAATGTACAACTAAAGCCGCTGCGCTTCGCGTGCGCGTGGGACAGGCAGCATCTCCTTGAGAAATTACTGTAGAAATGGGAGGAAAATTATTTTAAACCAAGCTGTAAGGCTAATGGGCTTTGGACCAGAAAGCCTTCGGCAGACCAATCCTTCCAGACCTCTGATGTGCAACAAAAGGTTTCCCATAAAACAAAGAAAATGTCATTCAGTTGTGAAGTCATATTGATACCTGGAACTCTCCTGCTAGACCACCTCTAAAGGCCCAGGGTTCTTGGTCTCCACTTAAGAACTGTGCTGAAGATTGACTACGACACCCTGTTGAGATCAGATCCAAGCGGAGAACGTTACGAGAAGGGGGATTTCCTGGGTGTCTTACATGTCCAAAAAGCTAACACACACTTGTGGAAAAAGCTCTCTAACTGAGCTATAATCCAGGGCTTCGGTAGAGGCTGTAATAATATATGATTTATAAAGATTTTTTATGATTTATAAAGATTTTGAGCTCATGCACCAACTGCTGTATTTCAAATTTACAGTCTCAAGTAACAGGTCAGTTTAAGAACATGTAATGTGTCCGAGACAGCACATCTCAATCCAGACTAGACACAAGAATGCTGCCACATATAATTAGAGAAGCCTGCCAGGCTTTCTGCACAGTCTTCTGTTTGTCCACTTGTGGCAGAAGCATCTGGTTCATCTACAAAAAGAGGAAGTCATCTTGGATGCTGCTTGACTCAATAGCTACCATTGCAAATACAAGCAGCTGAAGAATGAAAATTCCATTATCACAGCCTCTTGAAAAAAACTGGACCTTTCTGAAGTCACATTTTATTAATTAACGTTTCTACTCTTGTCAGAAAACTAGGACTGGCAGTATGTGCAAACAGTTTGGAACAGTTAAGATTGCCAGGATAGCTGTATGAAACAGCATTCTTGCAAGAGATCAAATAGATTTATATCATCCAGGCCATACCTTCACAGTGCCACTGGTATGTTAATAAGCCAAGCTGTGAGTTAATTCTAGTTCACACTAACTAGTACACCCTGTCTGCCACAGGTAATACTAGCTCTGCTTCTGTAGCATCTCAGTTCTTTCCTCTTCAAGCACATCAGAGGCAACAGGGTTCCTACTGATCAGTCACAGGAGACCCATCAATTTTTTTTAGCTTTAGAATAAAAAAAAGAAAGCTTCCATTAGCCATTGGACTTTTTAGACTGTTCACTAACTAGAGGCCATGGCCTTCAATAACTGACATAACAGCTGTTAGGAGGAAAATAGAAGTGCAGGATCTGGAATGGAGATTACCTGCCTAGTTTTCTGACAAGACGAGCAGCGCAAATATTCTTTTCCTTTTGTAGACAGCAGTCTAACTCCTGTTCAAGTAACAGTCCCAGATCAGTACAGACAAGTGTGTTGTGCTAGTCAGAGAGTCCCAAAGTGTGCCAAGTTTGACATTTATTCGAATTTAGGAATACACGTTCAGTGTAACCTACCCTAAGCACGGTAAATATCAGAAGTGATCCAAACACCAGAATTTGAATTTGGCCAGCTCCCATGCTTTAGCATTCTCACAAAAATATACTCTTCACATGGAAATTTAGTCAATAACTTGGAAGACAGCATGTCTCTCCTTTGAGACTACAACTTAACTAGCACTTCCAATTATTACAGTAAAGAGCTGTGTGAATGAAGAGCTGTATAAACAAAAAACATAGTTAATGCTTTAATCGCTGCGCAAATGTGACTTCAGTTCATGCCTATCACACATCTAATCTATCTGAGCTGCCTCACAGACAAAACCTGTCCATTTTAATTAATTAATGACGACGCGCTGTGAACATCTGGCGCTGTCCATCCAATAGCAGTAGAAACTTGTGCTGAAGATTCTCCCATCTGTACACAATGGGGAAGAAGACAATAAAAGTCATTAGTAATCCATAGTACTGTACAGCCACAGTAATTTAAGGGACTGAATGCTAGCTGGACTTGGGAGGAGAGGTGAAAATGAACATTCAGCGGACCATTGAGCACACCATCATGAGAACTGATTTGTTTGGATTTGGATATACCTGGCTTTACATATGTTTACACTTGTGATAAAACATAAGCTAAGGACAAAAATATCTCCTCTTACAGAAGTATTATTAGTTTAAGACTACTCAACTGTAAACACCCAACTCCTACAGTGAGTTTTTCAACTCTCTAATGCCAGTCATGATACTGGAAAGAACAAGGCTGAAGTCAGGGAGCTAGTATCTATAAACATTTCATTTTTGAAGGTAATTCTGAAGTATGTGATGCGTTTAAAGACTTGAAACCAAATTTACAGGGACCTAGGGAAACTAGAAACAATTTCATCTGAAATAAGGGAATGCAACAAGTAACTAATGAAGTTGTAATGGAAGCTGGGCCCTCGATGTTTTGAGGTCACAAGAAACTGTGTTCTCTTTAGAGAATGGATCTAGAGTTTTAAACAGACTGAGGTATCAAAACGAGAGAATTCTTTCTAGTTAAATGTCAACATACAGCAAGGGTAGCAAAGCTGGGGGAGTGGTGTAACACTAGTCTTAAAACTACACACTAAAGCCTCTCTGCAGCATTAGGCAGAGATGTTAATACAGTACAATTCTGCCAAGCTCTCCTCTGTACTTCACATAAGGCAGTCCTAAAAGCTCATCATCGTTATTCACCATACACGTTAGGATCACTTATTTAGTAAGCACATCCACAGGAAGCTTTTAGGTAGGGCCTGACTCGCTGTCTTAACAAGTCAACTGTGTCTCAACTTAAAACTGTCAGTATTTAAGACTACAATTTAACAATCCAAACACTTGCATTTGACTAAGGTTGTGCAATGGTTAACCACTGTGAGGCTTGTGACAGCTACAAAACATGTGGCAAGAAACCATCAGCTTTGCTGCCTGCTGTGTACATCAAGCAAGTCCACAGCATATTCCTTACAGCTGGATTGAAACCTGAAAGTGAAATGAGGTCACTAGAATTACCCAGGCCATGCTGGTGCTATCTGCCAACTTTGGATCCCTCAAAAATTTTCAGGAAAAAAAAAACAAAACCAGAACAAAAAGCGTTTCCAGATCAGCTTCCATCTCAGACTAAATCAGTCTAGAAAGCTCCTCAATTTCCACCCACAGTCAGAAAATAATTAAAAAACAACAACAAAAAAGCAATTTGGAAAGTGTTTCAAGAAAATAATTTTGCACCAGAATAGCCTTACACTAAAGCTCGCATGCGCACAGGGCTGGGAGGATCAGCTTCCTCTTGGCCAGGCCCATTTAAAGGTCACTTCTGGAATTGTTCTGTTGAAGAGCAACAGTGTTATCAAGACACAGCAAGCAGCAGGTGGCTGATGTGGTCACATTTCATAGTGTCATTTCCAATCATATTCCAGGGTACCCAAGGAGTTATGGGGCATAGTCCAGTGTGCATTCAGTCAAGAATAAGTAAAAGTCAACACTTACGTGTCAGATGAGATTCAAGTTTCATTAGCCCAAGAAGAAAAAAATCAAGGTCTCCAATCTTAAACATCCAGCAGACATCACTTTAATCCCAAAGCAAATTCACACCAGGCATTGATTCACATAGTGAGATAAGAAAACCTTTAAAACAGGGTCAAAACGGACCCTATGTCCAAGAAAACATATTTGCATAATGCTCCGTTTTCCCCGTGGGCTAATTAAAAACACAAAAAAGGTACTCTATCTGGGATTATAATGGCTCCCAATGCACCTACCTAACCATTGCACAAAAGATTTCACCATTGACATAATACTCTTGATATCCCAGACGTAGGAGTACATATCATAAAGGATTGTTCTGTTGGCACAATTGGAGAGGCGAGTGAACATTCCCATCACCAAGCTGCACATCTCTTCAAACTTAGCTGCTCGGTTACGCCATTCTTCTATCTATGGATGGAGGGAAAAGATCCACAAGATCAAACACTGCCTTCTAGGAAGGACAAGTACTCTAAATAGGAAGGGTGACCACACAATTCCATACTCTGAACCACCGCACCACACGTGACTCACAAGTCTCTACTGCTCTTAGAAGTGAAACCAGTACAGGGATCACTGCTCAAATATGTAGACACTGCAGAGCTTAAAACAGTATATTCCACTGGATGAACAACAGTTATTGTTAAGTTACACGCTATGCTTCAGCTTCTAGGAAATGGAACACCTATCGCTACCTCAGAAAACAGTCAACGTTGCTCAGGATTTTGATTTAAAAGGAAACAAGCTTAAGTCACACTCACTTTTTCAGCATCCTTTCCTTTGCAGTTAACACTGACAACACTGCTATTTGCTCTAAGCCACTGGAATTCTCTCAGCATCTGTGCACCTTTGGGCCCATGTTCATATGGGAGATAAAACAAGTCAGCAAGAAGCTGCAAGTCCTCTAAAGTCACTGGTTCTACTGCGTAGAGTGGTTTTTCATTTGGCCCAGGCACAAACTGTTCTTTGTTAATTTGTTCATCAGTCTGCATAGGGGCAATATCACTACCAGAGTCCTCCTGCATAGACATCTCCGGGGACTTTGATTCAGCTATGCTCTCCTTATCAGTATCCATTGGCTTCAACTCCTCTGTCATCTTCGCTTCAGCAATATCTGTCAATATCTGATTAGCATTCTTGTCCGCATCATCTTGTTTTTCTACCACCATGTCCATCGGCTCCTCATCAGACTGCTTCTTCTCTTCCTCCTTTACCAAGGCTGGAGGCTCGCTGCTCAGTGCCGTGCCTTGACTCATGATGGGTTCCTGGTAAACCGTGGTAACCACAGTTGCTGCATTTAAAGACGATGGTGCCACCAGAGGCCCTACATCCCCTACAGCAGTTTTAGCTCCGCTGTGGGCCACTTGCCTACCTGAGCATAAGAAGAAACAAGTTTAAAATTGTCAGTATCAGCCAACAAACATTCAAAATCAGCAACTTCTACAAATCATGGATGATTCTGTTGTCATGGCAGCCAATTACGCAGCTTCCTTCTGGCACTTTGCCTGTTCAGGTCTGTCACTGTAATTCTAACTACAGACTTCATATTTTGGCTAGCTTCCCCTTCATATAACCACCAAGCAAAGACAGGGAGTTCATAAAATGAGTTAACTTGCACTGCCAGCAATATTTCTGATTATAACATCAGTATAAAAATCTTTTCAAGTTAACTTTTTCCCTTTGTATCAACTAACTTGTTATTTCTATTCAGAGTAGACTAAAATAAAAGGACAGATGCTTAAATACTTCAACCACAAAAATGCCATTGGGGAAAACTGAGATATTCAAGACCCAAATGGAAAAGGTTTTAGGCAATTTGTTCTGGCCAGCCCTGCTTGAGCAGAGGCCTTGGCTAAAGTGATCTTAAGAGGTCCCTTCCAACCCAAACGATTCTGTGAAAGTGGAGGAAAGTGACACTACCACTCCTCATCCAATGTTTCTGCCACAGCTGAGTTTTAGATAGACATCTGAAATGCTACAATAGTTCAAAAGGATAACTACAAAGAGCAGAGCTAGGAGTCAGGAGAAATTCTTCCACTCCACCAACAGCTATAAGGCCACTCTGACCACCCAAAACCCATGTTTGAGAGAAACAGATTTTACCTCCAATCTCAAGCTCCCAGTGCTACAAGAGGAAAGGTGTACAATGCTGGAAGGAACCCAACTGGTTTCTGTAGACAGAAACTCAGAAAAACAAAGCCAGCTGAAAACAACTGGAAAAACATGGACTCTTCTGGGGCAGTATCAGTTTTCGCAGTAATCTAACATCCCCTTAAAAATAATTCTTCCTATTCTCTCAGATCCCACAGAAATCTAGTAATAACTGCTGGGACTGACAAGATTCAGACTCCTTCCTGTCTCAGAGCAGAAATGCCAAAGGATCATCCTCCTTCAAGGGTGCTCCTGCTGATCAGCTGGGTCACTAAAGGCACACTGCAGAATATCATCACTCTTCCTTCTTTATAAGGGTTTTCCCAATAAGTAAAGTAGTGAGCACTTCTACAGATTGCCGAGATCTGTAAAATAGTTTTAATCTAAGTGCAAGTACTGAACAGGTAATCATATTTTCCTACCAACCCCAGAATGATACCAAACCAAGCTCACTGCTGTATTGCTGAGGTACTCCAAACTCCTGAAGCCATTCAGTTAAGGCCAACTTCAGGGCCATTTGTGGGCTGTAGAGAACATCTGTTTCAATATCTTCATCGCTCCCCTCATTCTCCAGTTTGATCTGGATAGAAACTGTACTGTCTTCAGTATCAGCTACAGAGAGAAGTTCATAGAAAAAAAGTCACATAAGTTTCATCCAAAATAGAAAGAGATGACGTTAGACAAGGCAACTCTCAGAACTTACTTCACAAAGAAGGATAAAGAATTAAAACCTAAACGGACAAAACAGAAAGCTACGGTCACTATCAATGTCAGCACACAAACAGTACACAGAAGTTACATCTTACGACATTCAGAGTTGATCTGATCTGCTTCTACCCCAGTGTAATCAAGCCCATGGACACTTGTGTCAAATACAAACCACAAAACTGTTTTTATTGATTTCCTGAGATGTATCTGTAGCACATGCTATTAGACTTGAGATGCATCTGTGGTTGCACAAGAAGTACTTTCAGTAAATAATCTGGATGCTTGTTATTTTTCAGGTGTCTTTTACTTCCAGGACAGAAAATGCTAGGCTATCTTAAAAATAAACTGCAAGAAAAGTCTAGAATAATTAAAACAGAACAGTGTAAGTTAGATAGTTGAACACAGCAAACAGGTACTCATACTTACTCATCACCACATCTTTTCTCACTCCATTCATGTTAGACTTGTACCAGGTTGCAAGTGTGTGAATAGCAACATAATTGGCTTCAAATTCACAGTTTGGATTGGTCAGAACTCCCTTTAGTCGAGGGATGAGCTCAGTTGACCGACCTTTGTAAGGTCCAAGAAAAAGCCTCTTTTGATCATAATCATTAGCATGAATGTTATCCCAAATAACTGGTGCTCTCCTGATGATCTTCGAAACTTCTTCAATGGACTCTACTGGAATGTCTTTGGATACAACTTTCGGACCTAAGAGTGAAACGAGACCATGAGAATGCTTTGCATATGCATGAGGATTCACACTCCTCACATCAAACAGTTGGATGGGTGTGCATGTTTTTTTTAATTATTATTATTTCTTACTAAATACTTCTGATAAATCACTTGGAACACCAACAGTGAATTAAAAAAAAAAAAGCTACTTCACCTGTCCATAACACATCGATGCCAGGAAGCAGTTTTTCTCCTACAGTTCGTAAATATGGAGACTGAGCAACATTTGGGTAACAGAAAGTTCCACAGTATTCTGCAAAGGAAAAAAGAATGTTGCTTATTAGAGAGATGTACAGCTATGACAACACACTATCACTTGAGAAGAGAATCCTGAAAGTTAACCCCCAATAGTCTAAATTAGAAGGGCATTACATATGATGCTTAGTAAAACACCAGAAAGCAAGAGTACAGCATTTATTTTAAATTGTTCAAATGTCAAAAATTTGGAAGAAAATAGAAATCCAGGTTACTGGACACAATATGCATAAGAACTAGAAAGCATTGGGCTAATTATAGATAATTATAACATTAGACTAATTATAGATAATTATAAAATAACCAAAAATATTAAAAAAACAGAGTACGATTGTTAAAGGAAGTCTGCAACAGAACCAGAACTATTACAGGCAAGGGGATAAACAAAGTAATTCACAATGGTAACACTGCTACCAAATGAAGCTTTCAATCTAACAACCCACATCAAACACAGTGATACTGTCTCCATTACAATGAATTATTCTTACAAGTGATAAATGATGCTTACAACTAAAAAAAAAAAAACACAAAAAAAACACAAAGCAATGATCAACCTTGAGAGTCATCTGATATTCCAGATTTTATTTATTTATTTAAAAAGGCAACTCAACAATGAATAGAAATGAGTAATCTTACTAAAACCAGGTACCACTGAAAGAAGTGAGCATGGGAAGTACAGTGTTTCTAAGAAAACTCTAAGGAACTAATAGCTAACCCAGACTTCGGTACAAGTCAAATAGAAGTTCTCATTTAATCTAACCTTCAGTTCTTGAACCATTTCATCAAGCTGCTGCTTTGCTCAGCAATAAACTTTTCAGAGATGCATAGGTTTGGCAAAACCTCTACATACAAATTTCTTGAACCTTCCTTCACTTTTCAAATGACTCCCAAAATACTGCCTAAAGTGGCAATGAGATATTAAACCAACTTTTCAAACAATAAGATAATGGGACGTATTGTTTAAGGCTGAACTAAAGGATTCATCTTGTTTTACCTGTAGGACAGAAAAGGAATGTGTCTGGTTCTCCTAGATATTGGTAAATCTCATTTGTTATGGATACTTGAGCATGAGCAAAAGAACTAAACACTTCTTTGTCTGCTGCACACATGTTGTGGTCAATATCATCAAACAGCAGGGCAAAAGATCTGCAGCCAAACTGGGAAACCTAATACAAGAAACAAGAGTGAAAAGGTTTTTTTATTTTTAATTTTATTAAAATAAATCATGTAATTTTCAAGATTTAAACTACCTTTTCAACATGATAAAAACATTTTAAAAATTAGGAAAAAGTACTTGAGGAATTATTCTTCAGCTTATAAACCTGTAAGAAGGAAAAGCTATGAGAACAGAAGGGAGAAGGTCGGTAAGATAAGACAGGCCTGTTATCTATCATTGTAAAACAATGAGCATTTGCCTCTGATCCACCGCCCTGCTTTCCTCAAAGCTGCCTCTGACGACCTTCAATCTGTTCCAGTTCCTACACAAAGTTGACTTAATTGGACAGACAGCTATGAAAGAGTTAAACACTGTAACAGCATTTGGACAAAGGAGAACAGTTAATTACGGGAACAAAAAAGATGGATACATGTCAGATCTACCACCAAAAGATTTATTGTGATAAGGGATCTTGTGATGGAAATGCACCTTAGCTTCAAGGTCCTAAAATACCCTCAGGACAACATTCCAAGAACAGCCTTCAAAATCTGAGAGCGGATTTCATCTTTTTTTTTTTTTTTAATCTAGATGATCAGTGGTCGCTTCTGCAATGCAACCTGAACATATCCATTCAAACCGCTCACTGAGGCACCCTAGTAAAGTAAGTAGCTAGTGAAGTATGCAAGAGCAAGCATGGTACTGAGGTTTTTAAATTAAGTAGGACCACAGCTGCAGGAAGTTCTTATCACATTTACCTGGTCCAGCTTCCGCTTCAGTGTGGATACTTCTTTGGGATTTGAGAAAGTGATGTCAAGTCCAGGTGAGATTGCATAGATGAACTCTATTTCATGTTCACGTGCAGCTGATATCAGAGTCATTAGCTGCTCTGGAAATCAAATTCAAATATTTCAGAAGAATTCAAAAAGAAACAGCTTCCTACCTATATGTAAATAACAACATGCAGATGCCTGTGCTACCATAACAAACAAACAAATAAATCAAGGAATTTGCCCAAATTCTGGAGGGAAAAAAAAAGATCTCAATGATAAATAAGGATAAAGTCTGAAGTCTGCTGTTACAGCATGCATATCAACAGTTGTAGAACTACTACCCGTTTTTTCAACACCTGTCACACACTGAAACAATTCCACACAGGAATCAGCTACCTCACTACACACCACTGCAGCTTGCTGCACATTAAAAGGGTTCTTTTTAAATATCACAGCACAGAAGTAATTGCTTTAAGAAACAAACTTCAAATTTAATCTTACATACAATGAAGAAAATTAGTTCTAGACCATCCAATGGCATTTGTTGTTACATGAAGTTCCCTCGCAGTACCCTCTGAATTGTATTTCTGCAGTGATTCACAGTGGCATCCAACAAGTGGGTGTCACTTTTCCCCTCACTCAAGGAAAACAATAATCCCAAAAGCCACTGCAGGAGCTACAGAAGTCAGAGGTGAATAAAAAGCCTTGCATCACCTTTTACACAGACCTTTCATGTCCCGACTAGCCATAAGCTGCTTTTCTAACCTCACATAAAAGGCCATATATTTTTTCTCCTCCTTTTATTTTTTTTTTTAATGAAGCAAACCATTCTGCTTTACTGTATGGCTCAGGGGATCAAGAGCCAGAGGAAGGAACGCTTCTAAAAAACCTTTCCCAAAGACAGGTGGGGAGAAGTAATTTTAATAAGACAAAGCCTTAAAAGCAATTTTAGAAGTTATCCACAGAATTACACTTAAAAGAAGCAAATCCATGCTTGTACCAAAGCTCCCTTAAATACAGCTGCAGGCTATTAAGAACGGGTCTCAACACATATTTGGAACTGGCTCCTGTGGTTACATACACAGGTGTACAGAGCAATGACCAATTCATTTAAACAAATCACAGAATGTCCTGGGTTGAAGAGGACCACAATGACCATCTACTGTCAACCCCCTGCTATGTGCAGGTCACCAACCAGCAGCCCAGGCTGCCTACAGCCACATCCAGCCTGGCCTTGAATGCCCGCAGGGATGGGGCATCCACAGCCTCCTTGGGCAACCTGTTCCAGTGTGTCACCACCCTGTGTGAAAAACTTCCACCTAAAATCCCCTAAATCTAATCACCGGAAGCAAAGTGGGAATAGAAGTAATTACCTGCTTCTTCCACAGAGTACATTTCCCTCCAGAACATCCTGTGCTTGTAGTCGTCCTTTGGAGCATACAGGTATGTGTTCAGTCCCCACTTCTGAAGCCTGTGAGCACAGGATGGAAGCCTTAATTGCAAGAGCAAGCTACAGGTCCAGAAATTCTATGTTTTATTTGGCTGATGTTTTTTTCTCTACACCCCTTCATTGAAGACTGTGTTATACTATCAAGTACACACTTGATACGGGACAAATTTGGTTTAAGAGAGACAGGACTGCGAATATGCATCTCCAGAATACAGACAGTATGCATAAGGTTGCTCTAGGTTAAGCCTGAAAAGAATTTCTGTTCTAAGTGGAAGATCATGATTACATTACACTGGAATGTGCTGCAGAGAGAGGAAGCATGACTTGCCTTCTAAAAAGTTCTTTCCTCTGCTCCATAACCCAAGGTCTTCCATAAAAGCCTACAGGAAACAAGATCAAAGTTATCCAGTTAGATGTTAAATAATGCCCGTTCCATGAAACAAAATATCACAACCAACCATTCTCTCACTTCCTTCCTCTACCAATAAACTAATTCTGCCACGTTCATCATGAAGTTTCCCAAAGCAGAAAGAAAAAAAAAACTAGCTAGACAGCATTGGAAAAATGTAATAAACCAAACGGATCTAAATTTAAAATGCAATTATAGCTTCTTTAATTTTTTATGATCCAAAGCCTGATAAATTTGGCCATTAAACAATTAATTTTCAGAACCCAAACTGAATTCCTGAGCATGTGTCCTTCACAAGTCAAGTCAGCATCATGCTAAGGGCAGACTGAAGGGTCATAACCTAACTGGACTATTGCTCCAGGCACCTGGAAAGCACCTTCAATTGTAACACGAATACTGAAAACGCCTGATACTACTTAGCAGCATTAAAACACTTCATTCCTGATACAGATTAGAAACCTGAATACATACACAGCATACAAACACATACTGAGGAGAATGATATGCAAGTATGAAATCTTGGGATTTTGTTGACTTAATCACCCCAATTGTCACAATTCACCCAGTTGATCTCTCACACGACAAGTGCCTTCCTGTCCAAAAGCCAAGACAGTCTTTGAATAACCATACAAAGACACCTAGACATTTTACAATGTCCTACCTTTGAGGTCACTTACATCTACGTGAATTCTAACACATTCTGGGTTTAATTCTACTCCTCCCATTCCAAAAACATAATACTTGAATAAAAATAGAGAGTGCTTTTTAGAGTAAATTCACTTAGACCTCTGTGCAAACAGCTCAACCAGACACGGGCCCTTCAAAACACAGCTTCAGCCTGGCAGTCTGTGCAAGGACTGAGGACTGGAAGGACACCAACCAAATGAGTTTGTATTTTCAAACAGCAGCACAGCCACTCATTGATGAATGATGCTCCTAACATCCAAAGCTCCCAAGTTCCCACAGGACATCAGTTCAAAAGGTGAACAGCATCTTCATTTTCAGAGCTACTCACTGCTGTAAATCTGTAAACACCTCTTCTTAAAGGAGCCAGAAAATACCCTCCTACAGCCCATCAAAGCTAAGGCAACTGAAGCACTTTCTACACATTCACAAGTATTTCATTCACTCATTAAGTGATCAAAGATCATCTTAAGAAGTTTAAAGCAGGCTCAAGTTTTCAGAATTAGCCTCCCAGAGAGTGACCTAAGACTAACTGGCACCACAACGTGGAAAAGCTGAGTAACTACTGCTTCTCACTGGTACTGCGAGGTGACGAATCCAGGATGGTGTAACAGAGGAACAAGTGAGAGAACAGCTGCAATGCATAAATGCCTCTGAGACTGTTTCACCCAGAAAAAATTCCTCATTTTCACTAGTGACTTCATGCTGACTAACACCAGTTCAAGGAAGCTCAACGACTCACAAACAGAAACATGTAACTGCAGCACCCGGTCAATGGCACCCACACCTCATAACTTGTTCAGAACATTTCTACTTCACCAACAGTGCTGCTGCTTCAGACCAAGCAGCCTGGAGCAGAGCAGGGGCCTACTGCAAAAAAAAAAAAAAAAGGACATGAAGAACAAGACAAGCAGATCAAACAGAAAACTGAAGAGAACGTGCTGATCAGAACTGATACAGTACTCCTCCATCTGTCACCGCATTTCTTATATTACTGATGTCATCAGCTGATGACTATCCTCGGATCTCTATCTAACTAAAATTGACCCGGTTTTCTATTACTCCCTCAAGACTGCGTGTCAGGTTCATACAAAGTCATGAGATCATGCCAAGTATTCACAGCCCAGCTGCCACACTCACCACCTCTAAAAGCCAGGCTGGCTGTCCTGGAGGACAAGCACCATCCAAGAGCATTCCAGAGCTCACATTTTATTACTCTCAAAACGGTACATTCAATGGCCTGTGAGTTCCTCACATTCTTTGAGTGCATTCCCAGTATACTTGCCTGCTATATTGCTAATTTTTACCTCTTCTTCCTGCAAAACACCTGGACTCTGCTGTTCACTGCTTTTATTATACGGTATCCCTAGGCTGCGTTAGCTGCTGCACTATGTAAGTATTTACCTTTGCTTCTGCAGTTAATCTGTTTTTCTCTTAACCCGATAATCCTCACGTTACTACAGAGACCAGTATTTCCTCCTGCTCCCACTCGCCTCAGTCAACACAACTGCTGCTTTGTTTTTACACTCCCTCATTCCTATTCTTCTGTACACATACAGGGCTAAACAGACAACTCCCAGCTAACATTAGACTGCTTCACTGGGCCGGAGCCATTTTCTTACTTCATTTTACTGTGCAGTCATGAACACCTATATTTATAACAGCTGCTGCTAAATATATGCAAATGAGATCTACCACGTAATTAAAACACCCCCCAAAAACGGTCACGGTGCACGCACAGCGGTTTGACACACTCTGTGATGCTGTGCTCAAGGCGTACAGTTCAGGAGTGTGAGAAATCATGCAGCTACAACCTTCATTTCTGCCCACTACTACCTGTCTCCAAAGGATATTTCTCCAGAGAGAAACGTTTAATAACCAGCCCATCTCTCTCCACACTGGCTATATTTGAGCCCAGCAATGCCACAAAGGAAAGGCCTAATGCACTTCACACGGGGACGTACGCTGGAGCCAAACGCATTTAAGATAGGAACAAAAGACGTTCTGCAAGCAGTGCAGATATTGACTTTGATAAACTGCCCGTTCCGCTGCTCATCTGTTAACGCTTTTGTTCTCCTCCTGGAGAGTCATTACAGGTACCAAAATAACAGCAGTCCACGGGAATTCAGAGGTATTCCAAGCCAGCTAATTAAGTAGGGAAGAGAACATTTTTCTCGCTGGCTTTCAACCATCTACCTTAACCAAGTCAGCAAAAATGCACGTCAATTCTGTAGTTACTGAGCAATGGAAAAGGAGCCCTTCTCTTCTGAAGCTTCTGGAACAACTTAAGCCTTTGAGTAGAGCCTCTACAGCAAATTGGGTAAAAGAAACATCCTACGGCGCGGTTAAAACGCTAAGCCACGGCACGGCAGGGCGGAGGGAGCACCGGCCATCAATGGCAGCACAGACGTCTCCGCGATCACCTATTCCTCCCCTAGAAACCCAACCCGAGCCCCCGGCGTGCGTCCAGCCGCGCTAACAGCAGCGGCAGCGCTGCCCTCCCTCCTCCCTCTCCCCTCCCACACGTGCCAGCAGACCAGCCGCCCGGCCTCCCTGAGGAATCCTCGGCCCGCCGCGTTCGCCAGCCCCGCCAGCAGCTGCCAGCCCACGGCGCTCCCGGCACGAGCCGCCCCGCCCGAGGCTCTTCCTGCCCGCCCGCAGCCCGCGGCGCCGGGGGCCCGGCCTCCACCCCCCCCTCCCCGGCGGCTCTCACCTTCCACCACGCCGCAGAGGAAGCGGCGGGAGCCCAGCGCCGTCTCCGTCTCCGTGTCGGTCTCCTCGCCCCCCGGGACGGGCCCCGCGGCGGCGCCCGGCGGTTCCAGAGGAGCTCCGTGCGCCCCGGCCGGGTTGGGGCTGCCCTGCGGCTCCTCCAGCGCCGCCTGCCCCTCCTTCTGCACCATCCTGCCGCCCGCCGCCAGGACCGCCGCTCTCCGGGCCGAGCCCCCGCTCCCCGCCCGCCTTCTCTCCTTTGTCTCCGCCGCCCGTCGTCGGGCCGCCGCCGCCGCTTCCTGTTTACGGGGCCCTGCGCCTGCGCGCCGAACCGGCCCCGACCGGTCCTCGCCGCTCCGCCCGCCGCTCGGAGAGGCGCGGAAACGCCGCCGCGGGGCCGAGGGAAGCCGGCGAGCGGGCGGGATTCGCCGCCGAGCGCCTCTCCCCGTCGCGCCGCTGGGAGCGCGCGGCCCGAGCGGGAACGGCGGGCCGACGAGAGGCAGCTGCCGCGGGGAACGGGCGGGCCGAAGGGAGAGAGCCCGCCTACCGCGCGTGCGCGAAAGGCGGAAAAGAGCGCGGCGCGCGTGCGCGAAAGGCGGGCGGGGGGAGGGGCGAGGCCGCGGCGGCCCACGACGCCTGCGCGGGCGGCCGGATCGCGCTTAATGCGCGTGCGCGAGAGGCCCCGGGGAAGGGGAGAGGCGGCAGCGCGGCAGCGCGCAGGTGCGCGGCGACGGAGGGCGCGTGCGCAGTCGGCTTTGTGTAGGGAAGCGGCGCGGACGGGGAAGGGGTGGGAATTAAGTGTTTACTTCTGCTCCGCGCGTGCGCGCCGAGGACGGGCCGCGGGAGCCCCGCGGGTGTGCGCGTGCGCGGCGGTGGAGCCCTGCCGGCGCCGACCCGATTTGCTGCGGCGAGCTGAGCCCGGCGGGGAGCCTCAGAGATCTGGGGCCCGTGGGCCGGCCTTCGGGGCCGCGCTCCCTGTTTCCCCAGCTTCCCCCCTCCAAACATCCAACAAAGGCAGAGGGGAATACCAGCAGTGTGCATAGCGATCGTGGTTAGATTTTATTGTCTTTTTTTTTTTCTTCCTCCAACCCTCCCCCCCCCCCTTTTTTTTTTCTTTTTCTTTTTTTTTGTAACCCGTCTTATCGTTATAATACAAAATATACAGACTGGAGATGCCAAGCGGGTTGTGGGTCACCATGCCCTGGGGCGGGGGTCACGCCATGCCACTGCAGCGTGAGGAAGGGAGGGGTGGAGGGACGGAGGGACGGAGGCCTCCGCTCTGCGTGCGGGGGACAGTGGGTGCAGGACAGGAGGAGGTGGGGTTACCTGCCCTCCGCCCAGGAGCAGGGCTGTGAGATGAACAGTGTGGTGGACGGAGCTAAAAAACACATCGCATCTGCACAAGCCAAGCCTGGAGCAAGTCCAGTGGGGGCTGCTCCACAGCTGACGCTCAGGGCCTTGTGGGGGTGGGGGGGTCCGAATGGCTCCGACAGCCAGGGCTCAGCCTGCTGTGGTGCACAGCCTTGCTCAGCCGTTCCCCATCAATCCCAGCTGCCCCCGCCCCTCTGGACACAATGTTGGGAGCAGCTGGGCCAGGCTGTGGAGGAGGACCTGAAGCTGGTGGGGATGAGCAGGAGGTTGGTGCGGTTTAGCCCCCAGACAGGACTTGGAGGGGTACGTGGGTGGGACAGCAGTGCACACCCAGCTCCAGGCAGCTGTGGTGACAAACAGAGGGAGCCCGGCACCCTGAGTGAGCGAGGAGGGGGACGAGTGGTTCACGTCCCATGACTGTCCCTAACATCAGGGCACAGGAGGAAGCTGAGGCGCTGACGCCTGCTGCGAGACTCTTAGTTCCTAGAAGTGTTGCTGGAGGGTCTGGGCTGGAGCCGGTGCTGGGGCTGCTGAGGGGGTCGTGAGTTGGGGGCACGGGGAAGCCCCTGTGGCAGCCCAAGGCTGCGGCTTTCCCTCTAGGATCGGGTGTGAGAAGCCCACCCAGGCCAGACGCCCCGTGCCAGCTGTGCCCACGCTCTGGTGGCACTTTTGTGGGGCCCCCCAAGGAAAGCGGGGCTGGCCTCGGGGGAAGGATACATCCAGGTGCTGACCATGTCTCTGTGTGGCAGCTGGCAGCAGGAAGGGCTGGAAGGAGAAGTCGAGAGAGGAGTGGGGTCTGAGCCCGATGTCAGGAGAGCTGAGCTGGAGACAGCTAAATCACGTTGTCAAAGAGCTGCATGGACCGCATGATGTTCTCATCCTGCAGGGAGGAGGAGTGATTGGGCACAAAGCAGCTTTCTGGGCTGCTCCCCCAAAGCAAGTGTCACCCCGTGGATCTTGTCCCGCTGCTCTGACACACAGGACAGGAGCTCCAGGGCTTACAAGGGCCGTGCTGGGATGCACTGTTCCCCACCCGCACAGGGATGATGAACATGGCTCCTAGAGCAGAGCCTCAGCAATGCTGCACTGAGCCCTGTGGCTTTACCTTCTGGCAGGACTCCAGGAACTCCTCGATTGTCACCACACCATCTTTGTTTCGGTCCATTTTCTGCAGACAAGCACAGCATGGAGTGCATTGCAGGGATGGGGACAGCCCAGCACCCCCAACCCAGGTTCCGTGGAAGCTGGATGCAAAGCAGAGCACCCATTGCCAAAACCTTTCCAGAGAGCACTTTGGGCTTGAACCCCGCACTGTCCCAGGCAAGCTGCTCACTGGAGCCCTGCTTTGTCCCCAGCACAGGGTGTTTTCTGCATGCAGGGTCCCCGCAGACGTGCCCAGCTCACCTGGAAGAAGTTCTCCACATGCTCCCGGGGTGCTTCCTCTCGCATGGCTGGATAGGTGTACTTGCCCATCATGTCGTAGATGGATTTCATGATGTCCAGCATTTCCTGGAGGGAAGGTAGTGTTGCAATGTGGAGAAGCTCTGCCTCCATCTGGTTCCCATCGCAAATGTTGTTTGCTATGCCCCCAAAGGACCCATGGAATTCTCAAGGAAATGCCCTGAGCCCTGCCCTCATCCCCACTGGGTGCAGAGCTGCTTCAGCCTGGACCCCTCTCCCACCTCTTTGGTGATGCAGCCGTCTTTGTTCAGGTCGTAGAGATTGAAGGCCCAGTTCAGGCGGTCATCGATGGTGCCTCGCAGGATGATGGACAGCCCAGACACAAAGTCCTGCAAAGCAGGTGGTCACCCTTTGGACTGACAGCCCCATAGAAATGCCACGAGTCTTTTCTCTCAAACAGAAAGTACAGAACTCTTTCTGTTGCTGCTTTGTACTGTTTTTCCCACTAACAAAGTCCTTCAGCAGCTGCCCATGGCAGTCCCAGCCCATGGCACACAAACAGAGAGCCCCTGGCAAAGCCTGGCCCCTTCCTTGGCTCACCTCAAAGCTGACAGAGCCATCGTGATCGGTGTCAAAGGCATTGAAAAGGAAGGTGGCATACGTGCTGGAGTCTGGAGGAGGCAAACAGTGAGAGAGAAGACAGTCCCACTGTCTTCTGAGGGGACAGCAGGGGTGGGGACCCACACTCACCTCCTTGTGGGAAGAACTGTGAGTAGATCTGCTTGAAATTTTCTTCATTAACGATGCCACTTGGGCACTCCTGCCAGGGCAAATGGAAGCGTCACACCATCAGCATGGGGAATGCTGCAGTGCTCAGGGCTCTCTGCCCCTAAATCCCAGGATTAGGGCACCCCCCAAAAGCTTCAGGGAAAACTGCATCCCCACTGCTGCCATCTGTAGCCATTCAGAGTGTGACTATGGGACGCAAAAGTATCCCCAAGGGGTGCATGGCTGCAAAGAAGGAGCGAGGGTTACTCACGTTCTTGAAGCCCCGGTACAGGACCTGCAGCTCTTTGCGTGTGAACTTGGTCTGCTCCTGGAGCTGCTCCAGCCCCTCGGGGCGGTGGCAGACGGTAGAGAGCTCAAACTCATCCTCGACACTGTCTGCAAGGAAGTTGGGGGGGGGAGAGGGCAGCTGAAGCCGTGCTGTCCTGCCCAGCCCTGCAGTGCTGGGGGCAGGAGGTGTGCTTCACACTGCACACCTCCACTCAGAACAGCAGGTTTCTGGGGTGTCCTGCTCAGCTGCAGCCAGGTGTACGCCAGGAGGGAACGCAGCCCTGCCTGCTCTTCCCTAGCGTGATCATCTGCCCCATAGAGCCGAGATCCTGGATGCCTTAAGGTCTGTGCTGTGCTGGGGCTTGTCTCTAGCAGGAGATCTTCCCCCCTCCCAGCTCCAAACACCCCCTCCATCCTTGTCTAGCCCCCATCCTGCCCGCTGTGCCCCATCTTCAGCTATGGTTTCTCGTCATTCCTACAGTGACCAGGGCCCCCGTTACAACCCTGAGAGGCTCTCGATGCCCAGACTCTGCCCCCTCATACTCACCTCTTCCCTTGGGGGGCCCAGCTTATGCCGTGGAACACAGAATATTCCCCTTCAGGGTCTCCCAAAGGGCCAAGGACAGGACAGGCTGGGGGGCTCTGTCTCTACTCATCCCTCTCCCTCCCCTTCACATCTCTGACACAAAACTTCCAGCAGCATCCTCCAGCCCTTCAAACAGCACCGGGGAGTGGTTCCGCTGCTCCCAGCCAGGTCCAGCCACCGCCGTGCATCCCATCAGAGCCTCTCCAATGTGCTGGAGGGGGTAAAACAGACCGGGAGCAGGCGAGGAGGGAGGTGGGTGCAGAGCACATCGGATCGGACCTTCAGGGGCAGGACTGATCCTGACCCACCCCACGCTGCAGGGCGGGGGGGACAGCAGCCAGCAGCACTGCTGGGGACACACACACACAAAGGCAAGAAGAAGCACTTGCTTTCGCTGAGCGAGGGGATGGATTTGGGCCGGCAGCAGGGCAGCAGTTTGAGGAATCGCTGCTTCAGCGCTTTTTTAGTTTGGCTCGGCGGGTTGCCTGGAAGAAAGAAGGAGTCACCAAGCAGAAGAAGAGTTAACAGAGCAGCGGGCCCCGGATGCAGGGTGTCCAGCATGGGGTGAGCGGGATCAGTGCATGCAGATGGGGATGGAGCAGGGAGGCAAAGCCCAGCCCAGATCTACTCAGCCTTTCTGCTCCATCCCAGGACAAACCCGGCCCAGCTGCTTCCCTCATTGGAAAGGAATGCTAGAAAGGTGGCCCCAACCCATGGCCAGCATGTCTGGGCACCCATCAGAGCACAGCAGTGTGCAGTGGAGCCCAGCAGCCAAGGAGATGGCAGGGCTGGCCTCTGCCCTTTAGCCCCGAAGCCAAATGCCTGCTCCATGGGGAGCTCCCTCCAAGTGGGGCTGTACAGGATGAAGCTCAGGATGGGACTGCATCCCCCAGGGCACTACATCCTACCCAGGGGCACGGGGCCGGGTTTGATCCTGCTGGCCCACAGGGCTGAACGCGAAGCATGCCCCCAGCTCAGCCATGCAGCCCCTCTGCTGCATGCATCCCCACCCCAGTGCAGCCAAGCCCAGGGCCCTGGGTGGGGACAGCCAGAAGGGGATGGGGGCGTGGAGCCTTTGCCTCTTCCAGGGGTCCCCTGCTTCAGCCTGGTCATTGACATTGCTTCCAGGTCTCCCTGCTCTGCACACCCTCCCCAGTCCTTAGACTTGATCCCACTGTTGGCCATGGCCCATCAACCCCGACCTGGTGCTGCCCCTTGGCCACATACCTGCTCCCCCCTTTCCCAGGGCCCCACAGACTGCCCCAAGCTGGCAAACAGCACAGGATGAGCAGCGCAGGTGGGGAGGAGGAAGAGGAGGAGAGGAATGCCATGCTGGGCTCCAGCCCCCAAAAGCAGGCAGGCAATAGGACAAAAGGTGCAAAGTCCCTTTGAATACACACCAGTGGGTGGCCTCATTGCTTTCAGGTGGTGGAGAATAGTTCTAGGAGGTCGATGTCCCCCCCAGTGAGATGTCACACAAAGCCATTCAGAGAAGGCAAGTGTGTGTCTAGGGAGATGCATCCTCAGCAGGGATGCTGCAAGCATGATTTTACCCAGCTATTTTACAGGGCTGCTATTTGCATTGGGACATGGCACCTTCCAGCCTGCCTAGGATGCTCTGCATCCAGCCCCATCCCCAGCAGCACCATGCTGTGGGACCAGCCCTAGGAGCAGGAGCAGTCCTGGGGACAGGGCAGGCAGTGACACAGCACTGGCGGTGGGACCATGGGAGGAATGGGGCAGGAGGAACCACCAAGCCAGAGAGATGCAACAGAGAATAAACCGTGGTTGGACTCACAGGGGCAGCAGGTATAGGCACGTGCAGTAGGTCAGGTCGGGTGCAAGTTACACTTTAGTTTGTTATAAAGAAGGAAAAAGAAAAAAAAAAATAATAACAGGCGTTTTCTTAAGGAGAAAACTGAACAGGGCGCGATTCTGGGGGACCCAGGGTGGGAGGGAGAAGGTTCAGCACATGCAGCTCAACAACAGGAGAGGGAGACCGGGGCTGGCGCTTTGCTGTCCTGGCTTTGGCACACCCGAGGGCTCTGCTGGGGATGGCACGCTGTCCCCTTGTCTCCAGCATCCACCCTGGATGTGATAGGGTCAAAAAGCAGCTCAAGGGCATCCTCACGCGCAAGCAGCCCCTGAGCACAGTTCCCTGCTCCTCTCCTTGTGCTCTGCCACCAATTGCCTCACTTTTATCCACACGCCATCTATCACACTCCCCATCCTGCCCAGTGGGATGAAACCTGCAACCCCTTCGTCTCACAGTATCCCCAATGGTGGCTGTGATGGATACAGAGGGAAATTGATAAACCCAAAGCACACTGCACAGTCTGCCAGCAACCTTCATCCCAGGCAGGACTGCTGGTAGCACAGACCAAGATGGCAGCCAAAGGGGAGAAGCAGCAACATTGTGCCTCTCTGCACTCCAACATCTCCAGGCATAAGCAACAGGTCCTGCATCCCCTGCCCAGGCTTATTTTGGGTCCAGACCCAGATATTCTCCCCACCCTAAAGCTCCCAGCCATCCCAACTTTCAATAATGCAGCACCGCAACACCCCACATCCCAATGACTCAGATATCTCCCCCACTCCAGCATCCCTGATACCCCTACATCCCAATAACAATTCCCAATAACTCACACCCCAGCACCCAAACCCCTCACTTCCTCAGCTCCTTACACCCTGGTGCCCTCAGACACCTGCATACCCTCCACATGCCCCAAAACACATTCTCCTCAGCACCCCAAAAGCACCCTGCAGCTCCAGCATGCTGCACACACTGCCCTGGCACAGGAGGCAGGGACCAGCTTTTACACTGCACCCACACCCCATTGTAATCCCACTCCACCGCATCCCCACCCCACTGCAACTCCACCCCACTGCAACCCCATCACAGTTTTGGTTCCACCTTCCCCAGTCAGGTCGATGATGCCCAAGACATGGAGCATCTTGAAGCTGGAGCAGAGCAGCAGGATAATGCCCACTGTTTTCAGCTCCTGCAGGTCCCGGAGTGCAGCAGGGAATGGCATCCCCCAGTGCCTGCCCCCTGCAGTGCCTGACCCAGCAAGGCAGGAGAGAGGAAAGCATGGGATGCAGCAGTTTGGGGTCCCCTCATTGGGCACATCAGTGACTGGAGGCAAGAGCCCAGCCAGAGGGAGTTGGGAGAGGAGCAGCGTGAGAAGTGATTAATGTGAGGCCAGAGGGAGAAGAGATTCAACGAGCTAATTATATCTGACTGGGCTGAGCGGGATGTGACACCATGCCAAGTCAGAGGGGTGCACACCACGGTCCTTGGGGCTGCTCAGTGCCAGGAGTTAGAAGCAATGGGGTCAGGATGCAAGGCCAGGTCCTGCCCTCTGCCTCCTCCTCACCCCGCAGGGATGCTCACCCCACTGGGAGGTACCGCACAGCCCGACATCCCAGGCAGCACCCACCCAGCACACCCCAGGAGCTCACCAAGATGATCCCTTCCACCCACCCCACAGATGGGACCTGGCACTCACTATCCCATCACTCACAGTCCGCAACTCCATCTCATATTCATCCACAGCTCAGTTACGTGGGCGGCTCTCCTGGCTCTCTATCTGCCTGCCCAGCCCTGCTCCCAGCTGGAGCCAATTTCTCCTCAATTAATTATTGATGCTGCACTTCAGCAGCCAAAAACAACCGTTTTTTTTCTTCTCCTGTCCCCTCCTGAGGACTTGACCACGGCAGGCTCTTGGCAGGGGTTGGTGATGGGCACAGGTCAGGTGGTGGCCAGGGCACAGCAGGGTGACAGCACTTGGCAGTGATTACTGGCTGGGAAATGACACCAGGTCTAGAGTCACCCCTGAGATGACACCAGCATGGCCACATGGATGGGGCAGGGGGGACTGGCTGTGGCTTCAGCACCGTGTTGGGGGAAGTGCAGCCGCTGTGGTGGCTCTGGAGTGCTGTCCATTAGCAGACCCAAACCATTAGTGTATGGTTTCAGGCTCTTTGCAGTCCATGGGCTGTCATTGGGCGCAGCTGGTAAACGACAGGCAGGCAGGGCACTAGACTCTTCTACATCCTCAACACCACCTGGGTCTGTCCTCAGTAGGCAAAGCATCCTATCTGCCACCTCCAGAGCCCAGGGGGTGACAAAACCACTGGGAGACACACGCAGCACTCAGGGCATGGTACCAGGATCCAGCCTCTCCAGCCAGGTGTTTCCCTCTCCTCCACTCACCCCTGTGGGGATGGGAGCTGATCCAGAGCACCTAGTCCCACTCCTGTTTCTACAGCTGAGGCAAATCCATGTGCTCCCCAGTGTCCCTAGCCAAGGGGACATGCAGATCCCAGTGTGGTGACATGGACAGAGAGGGATAGCCCATCCAAGCTTCATGGTGGTGATAGCATGAGATCGAGGGCTACATGGGGACGCTGCTGTCCCTCTGAATGAGTGGACACAGGACCCCCATCCCCACCTGCTACAGAGTCTCTTGCTGGGGACAAGTGCCCCCGGGGACAGGGCTCAGCCAAGGGCTCGTTCCTGCCATGGCCTGTGCCTCCCAGTAGGGTTGGCACTGACAGGCTCCCCTCTGCTTCCCCCTCCCCACTGCAGCTTGGAGCCAGCATGCTGCAGTGCCACTGATTTCAGTACAAGGCTTAGGGCAACAAAAGCAGGGGGATGGAGGGAACCCAGGGTCTGGATCATCCCCAGGACACACTGGAACTGAGGTCCAGGCAAGGTGCCCGTCACCTCCTGATGGTGTACCCACAGCATCCTTCGGGTGGGTGGATGCATGCTGACATGCAGCACCCCAGAACCCCCAGCGCACCTCAATCTCACACAGACACCCCACTATTCCTGTGCCACATTGGGGTCCCATCCCCTCCCCACATTCCTGGCCACCAGGACTCTACATGGATCAGGCAGGACACCCTATCCCCATGCTCACCCCTACCAGCTGCAGACAGACACCACATCCCAGCACCCTAAAAGCATCCTTGGGGGCAGCTCCCTATACAGCTGTGACCCTGGTGAGGTGGGAACCCACCAGATGGCCCCCTCCCACTCCAGTTACCTTCCAAGGACACGGGCTCGAAGAGACCGAACTGCTCCAGCACCTTGACGAAGAGGACCAAGACCACCAGGACTGCAACCATCTCCAGGCCTTCCAGGTTCATGGTGGGGGTATCTCATGGCCCCCCACTCACCTTGAGCCCTCTCACCCCAATGCCACAGATGCTGGGCAATGCAACCCCAAGGGCCCCTGATGTCCTCAAGGATGTCGGCTGTTCCCCTATTATTTGGGGCCACATGCGAGTGAGGGGTGAGTGTGGGGCTGTCACAGGAGCCAGCAGCCAACAGCCCCGGCAAAGAGCTGTGCCTGCAAGTAAGAGCAGAGCAAGGCCACGCGGGGGGGTGGCGAGGCATGGAGGGGGGCAGGAGGCATGCCCTCCCATTCCAATGACACCACTGCCATCGATTTGCTTAATGCAGTTGCTAAGGAAACAGGCCACAGATTATCGAAAGGCACTTGGCTCCCAGGGGGGACACGACAGGGACAGGACACTGGGCACTGGCAACACATCCAGGACATGGATGACTCAGACTTGTCCTCTTCACCCCATATACACACCCACCGCACAGGGACCCACCTGGCTCAGAACACCAAGGGGTGCCTAAAGGTCCCCATAACTCATCCAGTACAGTCTGGGGTCACGACTGGGTGTCACCAGGGCCATGGAGCTGGTCCAGCTGCTGAACTGTGGGACCAGCATCCTTAAAGCACAGGGTGGTGTGGTTGTACCCCAAACAGGGAGCCCAGGGGACCCAGCCAAGGTCAGGCAGCAGCAGGCATGCGGGCACCTCCAGCACACAGCCTGCTCAGCCGCCAGGGCTATATTTGGCTCCATGCATTTTTTACAGCATCCCAGCCCTTGCTCCAAGGATGTCCCAGTCCCACGTGGGAGGGTCTGAGCAAGAGCACTACCACCATCAGTGCAGGGACTGGGGCTGCCCTCATGCTGCAGGGCCAGGTGGGGTGGCAATGCTCAGGCTACAAAGCAGTTCCTGCCTAGCTGTTGGGTCCCTGCTGATGGGCCAGGACACAAAGCCCATGGGGGAAACGCATCACTGGAGGAAGGCACATCACACTGCGTGGGACCTGCTGGAGGAAGGGGCTGGTGAAGGTGCTGATGGCTTCCAGTGGGGCCGCCCCACACCAAACCCCCAAACCCCATTCCCAGCTGCAGGTTTGTCCCCTGGAAGGTGGTCTAGTGCCTGCTGGTAGCATGGCAGCGTCACCAGGCAGCCCTGTGCTCAGCATCTCCTCCAGCCAAAAGATGCTAACAAGGCACCAGGAGTGGCTCCGGGAGAGTGATGGAAACCCTCCCTGGGGAAGCATCCATTGGGCTGGAAGTTTGCAGGGCTGTTTCCTTTTCTTGGAAAGCAGCGAGTTTCCAGGCACAGAGGCTGGAAGCAATGGGGCTGGCCCTCAATCTTGCTCCCACCCTGAGTGACTCCTTTGGGGGCAAGGTGACACCAGCCTGTTACACACTGAAAGTAAGTTTCCCCCAAAGCCAACTGCTATTGCTGAGCATATCCTCTCCCCAGCCTGACTGCTCCCACAGCTGAAGGATGTCCCATGTGCTACCAGACTATTTCAGCAACCTAATTCTGTCCAAAAACAGCCCAAGCACCCCCAGAGGGACCCCTCCAGCTAAAACGTGTCCCAGCAAGAATGGCCGTCTCTCTGCAATGCTCCTTCAGCTGCATCTGCCCCGAGAATGGAAGGGATGCATGGGATGACCCAGAGAGCCAGACCTGCAGCCTGCAAGAGGGAGGTCCAGACCCCACGCACATCACCAGAAGTGGGGCAGAGCCCACTAAGAAGCATCACTGCCAGCATATGACTGCACCACGGGAAGAGCCCACAGGCCCTGTACAGGCAGAGGTTGCACGGGTGGGTGGAGAAACACATGCTCTGGGCTCTGCATGGCCCTGGACACAATGACCATCAGAGCTGCTCCAAGGTGCTGGAGGGAGTAAAACAGCTCTGGAGGGAGCGAGAGCCCCAAAACACTGTCTGAGGCATCTCCACTGGGCACCCCACCACTCTGTTACTCTGGAGTTAGAATAGGAAGAGTCAGAATAGGAAACTCTGGGATTCTGCTGGTTCCTGGAGCAGGCACCGCTGCGGCTGGCACCACTTCCCCAGCACAGCAGCACCAGGAGGGACAGAGACCTGGAGTGAACGAGGTGCCCAGAGAGATGCCCCCAGGCACCCAGTGCCTAGGTCACCCCACCACATTTCCTGCAGAGAGGATGGCATCGCTCCGTCCCCCCACACCCCCAGCCCCATACCTTCGATGCCGCTGATGATTTTGAAGCAGCGGGTGGTGAACCAATAGGAGATGAGGAGGAGGATGGCAATCAGGGAGGCATAGAGCAGGCTGTCGTTGTGCAGGGATGTCCTCTCCATGGCTCCATCCCCAAACCAACCCCACTGCTATCTGGGGCAGCCCTGCTCCGGTAGCCCCACCACAGTGCCGGCCACGGCGGGCAGGGAGGTGGGAGCCGGGCGGGCGGGCAGGTAATTGGGAGCGGCGTGTGAGAGCCAGGCTCCCAAACCAATTACCTTAATTGTGCTCAGGCAGCACATGGCAAACAGTTAAAAATAACTCTGCTGGCCCTGGGGGGATCCTGGCACCATCAGGCAGAACACAAAGCAGGAGCTGAGCACGGGTATGGCTTGCTACACGTGTGGCCATCTACACGTGTGACATCACCTTCAGGCTGCTCTGAGTCTGCCAGCTCCCAATGACCCCAGCACCATAGGCCAAGGCAGGGCTCAGGTCCTGGGCGAGGGGACATGGCCATCCAGCGTGGAGCAAGGAGCGCAGGGTGCGGGGGGTGCAGCAGGCTCTGGCTGTCCCCTAGGATACACTATGGGGCCAGTTGGGTGCACAGCCGATGACATCTGCCCAGGGTGCTGCCGAGTCCCCTGGGGCCACAGCCTGATGGATAAGAGCCTCTATTTTTTATTTTTTTTTTTTGGTTCTCGGGGCCATCATCCATTAGGGAGTGTTAAATTTAGGTTACAGCCGATCCCTTATTACCTCGCTGCTAATCAGAGCGCGAGCAGATTATTAATAAGCACATTAAAATATTGGCGAAATGCTATTTTTGGGGAGGTGAAGTCACAGTTTTAATCTGGTTAATTGATTGAGTCATTTCTCTTTTCCTTCCATTGGTGACCTGTCCTTGGTGAGCTCCCCAGGGTACCCACCTCAAAGAGTGCCCACCCAGGGGTCCCTGTGCCTGGGCGCATGATGCTCCCCACACTCCTTACACTGTGCTGAGGGGCTCGTTCCCAAAAAAGGGGCCAATGGGGGCATAGAAGCTGCAGGACACAGCACCCATGTGCCACATGGGCCTAAGTGGCAGCTGGGGAAGAGGGGATGGCACGAGGGGCAGAAGGCTGTGCCAACCCCATATCCCAGCCCCAAGCCTTCAGGAGGCAGAGACATGCCCAGCTCTGTGTTTCCCATCACTTTGGCTGTTTACCAACACAGAAGGATCCCAAACATCACAGACACCCTGCATGGCCAAACAAACCCTGGGGCTGCTTGGCACCACCTGGATGGGACACCCACTACAGACCAGCCCAGCAGGGCAGCAGAATGATGACCTGGAGGACATCCTTGCAGGTTGTGGGACTATGAGATCTGCTCCCTATCCGGCCCCATCAGCTGCAGCTCTGCCCTCACATCCCACTCAGGTGACTCACTCCCACTCATCCTCCACCCTGTGGAGCTGATGGAGATATGGATGTGCCCAGTGGTGCCAAAGAGTGCCCAAAGGTGACAAAGGGCTTGTGCAGAGCTCCATTGCCACAGTGGCCCGTGGGGCTGGGAAATGGTGGGGAACGCTTCCCTCATCGTGGGGCATGGGGTCACATGGACAAGGGGTGGTACAGCTTGCAGGGAAGACATCATTTCCATGTCCCCACAGCCATGCCACTGGCCCCAAGGCTGCACAGAGGGTACCCCCACATTCCCTGTGCCCCACATGAGGAGGCAACAGAGCCCAGTATGGTTTTCCAGGCAGGCTGGTTCCCGGTGAAGGCGGCGCTTTGCCAGCCCGCGGTGAGTGCCAGCCCCACTGCAAGCAGTGACGTGGCTGTGCTGGCCCAGCAAGGCTTCCCCATACTCCCAGTGTGGCACATTCCTCCCCACACTGCCTGGCTCCCCAGCATAGATCTCTGTTCCATGCTGGGGACTGCCACCACCCCATGGCCCCAGCACATGGTGACACCCCTGCGATGCACCTGCAGCAGTCAGGAGGTGGCTGCTGGCCCCCATCCAGACATGGGGTGGGAAGAGGTTGTCTGCCTTATGAGCATCTTCAGCCCGTCGTACACAGCCCCTCTTCTCGGGGCTGGGTCTCTAAGCGCTGCTCAGCGTCCCTGCCCCAAATAACTCTGCAGACACCACCTCACAGAGACCCCCCACCCAGCACAGCCCCACACCCCCAAGGCAACACCTACCTTGAGAGAGGGTCCCAGTGACAAACTGGTAGAAGAAGCGGATCACCCGGCCCAGCTGCCTCTTGCAGCGCTGCTGGCAGTGGCTCATGGCTCCGACTCACAGCACTGGGGAGGGACCCAGCCACAAAGCCGGCACAAAGCCCCCAGCTCCCCTGAGTGTTGCCCAGGACAGGACAGAGCCTTCGTCTCCTGCAGCGAGCCCGCTGGGCATCGGCGGCAGGAAAAGCCCTATGGGGAGGGCAGTGCAGCGCGGCAGCCTCCAGGCCCAGCTTGCAGGAAGGCAGGCAGGCAGACAGGCGGGAAGTTTGGCGCTGAGAAGATCCCGGGAGGAGCTGCTGTGAGCCGAGCTGCCACCTCTCTCCGGGTTTAGGGGGACCGAAGCTCACCGCTCACTGCAGGTCACTCGGTGAGATGCCCCGTGCTGTGCCAGCCCACTGCCCGCTCCGTGCAGCGAAGCACAGAGTGCTGCCGAGGAGTGCTGGGGGTCAGGGAGCCCAGCGGTGCCGGCCAGCTCGCCAGGACAGCTGGGTGGATGCAGAGCCCTGGGTTGCCCCTGGCTGCCGGTCCGCCCCTTGGCACCAGCTCGACCCGGCACTTCACGCCCCGGCTGGCTGGGAACCAGAGGCAGGTTGGTATGGCAACCCGCAGACTCCACAGGTCCCGCTGACCAATGAGGCACTGCTGCATCCCAGAGCTGCCTCTCTCCAAGAGCAGGGAAGGATGCTCCTTTCTGAAGGGAGCTGACACGAAAAGCACTGTGCATCCTTCAGTCCTGCTATCCAGTGCTGGGAGCATCCTGCATCTCCCAGCAACAACCACCCGGTGCTGTGAGCATCCTGTATCCCCAGGTACCAGCTGTCTGACACCATGAGCATCCTGCATCTCCCAGCATCCGTTGTCCAGCACCATGAGCATCCTGCATCCCAGGTACCAGCTGTTCAGTGCTGTGAGCATCCTGCATCCCCGGGTACCAGCAGTCCGACACCACGAGCATCCTTCATCCCTGGGTACCATCCATCCAGTGCTGTGAGCATCCCGCATCCCAGGGTACCACCTCCATACAGGGGAGGAGATGAGGCTGGGTGTAAGGATGGGAAGAAGAGGAGCTGGGCTCCCGGACCGCCCGGACTCGGAGCTGCTCGCTCAGCTCATCCTGGCAGTGATCTGCTGATGTGTCAGAGCCAGGAAGAGTCAGGCGTGTGGCGGCAGTGGGATTTCCCAGCTCCCAGAGCCAGAGATGCAGACTGGCAATCACCTCCCTTCCTGAGTCCCATTTTCCCAGCTGCAGTTCCTTCTTCACATCACATCTACCTCACACACCGGCAGGATCTCAGTTCTGCATCCATCCAGGCTCTATTATCTCTTAAGCTTCATCTCTTATTAATGGGGGAGGAAGTGCAGAAAAAGGGACCTGATGGAAATGATGGCTCTGGCTCCCCTGGGGATGGGAAAGGATGTGTAGGCGTGCTCCAGCCAGGCACAGTCAGACCGCCCAGTGCCCTCAAATATCCACACTGGGGGCCCCAGGAGAAGGAGTTGAGCTCCCCAGGGGTAACATCACCTCTGCTCCCCAAAATGAGAGCTATGCCCTCTGAACCAAGCCCTCCTGCCTGTTAATGCCAGCAATGTCCCTGACAAGGGGCAGCCCCCAGCAGAGCCCCTTCCACATCACCCATCCGCACTGCTCAGTTCTCCTGGGCATCCCATCCCGGTGATGCCGTGGCCAGCACACACAGCACGGGCCAGAAAGCAGCACTCAGAAACCACCCGGCACCACGATACCATCGGCGTGACACCGCAGGGGGGCACCAGGGAATGTCACACCATGCAGCAAGGAGACAGCTGCAGGGGCTGAACGCAACACACCGACAGAACCTACTCCTATCGATCCGAGAGCTGCCAGCTCCCCTCCCACCACCGCTGCACAGGGACAGATCGGGGGGTAGCTGGGAGCCGCACTCCCGACTCGCACCCAGAACACAGCCGCGGAGTCTGCGGGACAGCAGAGAGGTGACAAACAGCCACAGGAGGGTGCCAGAGCCCACACGACAGCAGCGAGGTTGACAGACCCAACCCCACAGCAGCGCCCCACTGCTGGCAGTAAGTCCCCACCTGGCCCCAAAGCCACCCACTGCAGGGCCGGCCGGAGATGCCAGCACCACACCGCTGCGGCCCTGGCAAGGCAAGCAGGGTCCCGCAGAACGAGAAACACAGCCACAAAATGGGGACGCTCATCCCCTCCTGACAGGTTTTCCTGCTGGATGTTTATCACCTGGGTCCTGACACCGGTGACACCTGCATAGTGCCGAGCCCTGCACAGTGCCGAGTGCCGAGCCGTGTCACCGTGCCACTGCTGCTGCCTGACGCTAAGAGGAGCCCCCGTGCAGCTCAGCAGCGGCACAGCCACGGGGAGGTGAGCTGGGGACGTGGCTCGCTGAGAGGGCTGGTGGCACAGGGGACAGCGGGGGACACGTAGAGGTGTGTCGGAGCATGAACGTGGGCAAGGCAGTAGGTGCGAGGATGCGTGGGGATGGTGAAAACCTCTCATGGCCATCATGCTCCTCTGCTTGAAGGGTCGGAGGCAGCACTGGAGGTGAGAAGACAGCAAGGTTCACTCCAAAATGGGGACAAGGGACAAGGAGGTGATGACCTGGGCCCTGCGAGCCCCTAGTCCCCAGTGGAATCTTGCTGCCGTCAGTGTGCCCAGCTCTGCTGCCAGCCTGGGCACCCGCAGCTTCCAGGGCCCAGAGAAATGCCAAAAAGATGATGCTGGAGAAAATAAATAAGGCAGCTAATGAGGTAATTTGCACAGCTATTAGCAGGCAGGATTTGCGGTGGATCTGACATGGGATGCGCTGTCACAGTGAAGCCCCAGCCCTGAGGGCTCTGCGGGCTCTCAGAGAGAAAAGCGCACAGCCCAACCACTGCGTGGGGCCGCCAGTAGCACCCGGCACCCACCTGCCTGCCTTGGGGCTGGGGATGCCATGGGCTGGGAGGAAGGCTCAGAGTGGGGCAGGCACCCCAGTGCCCACAAGACACGGGTGCAACGTGCCATATCCTCATGTCCCTGGCAGTTGAGCTGCCTCCGCCCCGGCCATCCAGCCTCCAGGTTACACCAAGGCACCAGCTCCTCCCAGGCTGTGTTTTTAAGTCAGTTCTGCTAAATATTTCAGGGATTTACACAGAAAAGCTCTCTGTGCTCGGCAGCACGTCAGCCCCGTTTGCACCACACGGGTGTGAATAATGCACGGCACTGGAGAGGAAGGGATGGGGTGGGCACACACCAGGGGGATGCACCCCAAGACCCTCTGAGAAGCACAGCTGTGTGTAGGGAGCTGCTGTCTGTGGAGCACGGCTCACAGAGGGCCATCTCCTCTCCCTGAAGTTACAGCAGGGGGGTCAGCAGCCTTTTGCTCCTCAGATGCCCGCAAGCTGCATGCCACCAGGGAGGGCTGCTGGGAAAGCCACCAGCACTACCAGCAAGGCCACCAGGAGGGCCACGGGCAAGGCAACATGCTCAGCCATTGCCTCAAGCCCCACAGGGGCCCCCAGCACCTGCCTTTATAAAGTGACATTTTGGGGACATGAAAGCTATTTTGGACTGTTCCAGGAGCCGTGCTACCATGTCTTCATTTACCTGTTCCACTGGAGAAGGAGGGTGCTCTCCAGGGGCCCCTCGAAAACTCATTCCTGACCTGGGAGGGGGAGTCAGGAGCTCTCCAACCCACAGATCCCCCAGCAGACCCCAATAGGAAAAGAATGTACTTGCAGTTACTCAGAAATAAATACAAAATAATCAGAAATAATCAGGAATAATCAAATATCACCCCTGCACCTGAGCTCATGGGAGGACTTTCGGATCTAATTAGCAGCAGACTTGTACCACCACTGTCTGGGCTCCAGGGACGGCTCATCAGGGTTCCCATGGAGTGAGAGGTGGGCAGTAATTAGCCAGGTTCACCCACAAACCCTGTGCTGTGCCACTGGGGGGGCACCGATGAGCCCAAATGAGATTCACCCAGGCTTTGATGTGGCTCCCAGCACTACCCAGCCAACAAGGGGTTAACGGCCCCTCACTTCCCCACAGTTATTTAATTAAGCAGTGATAAAAGGGAAGTGGTATTATCAGAGCACGGCAGCGGGCTGTAATTACAGCAGGGCGAGATGGGAAAGCAAGCAGCACGGAGGGAAAGGAACTGCAGCTCAGGGTCCTCACATCCCCTGGGCGGCTCCCCTCGGGGTCTCCATGGGCTGCTCTCAGTATGAAGCACCATCACCTCCCTGTTCCACCCCTGTAGGGCTCAGCATTGGATATCACTACTTCCACTGATGGCACTTACTGGGACACCATGGGATGTTGCCATCTTCTATGCAGCCCCCAGCCCTGGCCGTGTCGCTTCCCATCTCTAAATCCTGCCCAACACTCTTAGGTTCCCTAAGATTCCTGATTGCAGCATCTTTATACCAGGGCCCAGCTGAGTGTTGGGACAGGAGGATGGCAGTGCCGGGCAGTGGCCGTGGGGGCAGCGAGGGCCAGACCCCATAGCTGTGCCTCAGGTGACACAGGGATGCTGTGGGCCCGCAGCCCCACGCAGCCCCTTCTGGAGCAGCAGACCTTGAGGTTGTGAAAATCCCCTCCATCACGCCCTGCTGGGTTCCAAGAGATGGGGAGAACCTGTTGGAGATGGAGAGCGTGGCTCCCTCCCGACCCCAGCGTGCCGGCATCGCCCCGAGAGCAGCGCCCACCTTCGTCCTCCGAGTTACACAACAAATGATTCCACGAGCGTTAATGACTTTGCGGCAAAGGGGGAAGTGACGGGAAGGATTCCTGGAGCCGGGAGTGAATCGGGGCCGGGGAGGTGCTCAGGTCAGTACCTGGGCTGCTGTGCCAGGAGGGAGATCGAGGTGGGGTGGAAAGGAGACCCTGAGGGACGTGTCAGCGCCAGCAGGAGGGAGGCAGGGCTGGGGGATTATCGCCTCTAAATCCATTTGGGGGCTGCCTGTAAACAATGCCGTTTTTTAAAACCCAATCTAGGAAGAAGCAATTATCCAGACGGGCCGGGATTGGAGTCCCTCCCCTCGCTCATCCTCCCGATCCCGCCAGAGAGGGGAGGGATTCTGACCCCTCCCCACGGCGGAGCCCCACAGCGGGGCGCTGGGGCAGCAGCTCACCCACAGCGCCCCGGCACGGAGGAGATCCGTCCCGCTGGGGGCTCGTTCATCTGCAAACCGATTATTGCCCGGGGCCGGGATCCACGCCGGCGGCAGGAGAGCGATTTGCCGGCAGATGGATTTGTCATCTCCCGAGCACAGCAATTTGGCTTAAATGAAACCAAACCACTTCTCCTAATGAAAACACCACTAATGAGCCGAGCCAGCAAGGGAGGGGCAGCTCCGTTAATGGGGCCTTGGGGCTCCTGGGCTCCTGGCGCCCGACCCATAGGGCAAAGGCTGCACCCCACACGGAGCCGGCACAGCCCCATCATCCCAAACCAGAGATGCGATGCCCCGGGAGCAAACTCCCCACGCGCGCACCCTTAGCCACGTGCAGCGGGATCTGTGCGCCTTGGCCAAAGTTGTGCCGAGCCATCAATTATGCATTGGTGCCTGCAGAAATCCGACGGAGCAAACCGATTCCATCCATGCCCAGCCATCCCACGCCGCCATTCCCACGGCCCCGACCTGCAAATCCCAGCCCGCAGCACATCCCCCTCCCCCACCCCGGCATCGCAGCCCCATCGCTTGGCCCTACAGAGCCGCAAACAAGCCAGGACAGCAAAGGGCCGAGGCGAGGAGCAGACAGAAGGAGGGAGGCAGCAGACAGACGAGGCAGTCAGGCAACACTCCCATCCATCGCCCCGCGAAGGTGCAGCATCCGCCGAGGGTGGGCGCGTTGGCACAGTGGGGCCCCCCCGGGATCCCCTGCCCCAGTGCGAGCATTTCCACACCGCTCCCCACCCCAAGGAGGGATTTCCCAAGGGGGAGCTGGGGCAGCCCGGCTTCCAGCCCCGCCTCACGGCCGGGCAGGGCGAGCGGAGCAGGGTGGGCATAAGAGGTGGCAGAAACGGTGGGGGAAGCAGAGGGTGGGCAGCGGGCTGGGACCTCTGGGCAGGGCACTGGAGAGGGGGCTGTGAGCCCCAGGGTGTCTGTGTGCTGGCATGTGGCAGGCAGGGAGCTGTACACAGCTGTGCTGTCGCTGTCCCCATCCCTGTGACGCACCCCAGAGCACAGCTCTGTCCTACAGCTGCATGGCCCTACACACTCACTGCTATTGGGGATCTCATCTCGTGGGGCGCTGCAAGAAGAGTTGTGGGGTCCCCAACTCCCCACCGGGGGAGGCAGAAGGACCCCAAAGCTCTGCTGATGGTCTCTATAGCAGTTGTTCACCCCCCGCTAACACTGCGGCTGCCTTTGGGGTGGAGCAAAGAATTCACTCGGGGCCCTGCAATGCAATGGGAGGGAGAAAGCAGGGGGAAAGTGACTGCCCTAAAAGCAAATCCTCACCCCTAAAGGCAAATCCCTCACCCTACAAACAGCAGCCAGAGCGTCTGACCCACTGCAGACAGCCCTATGTTGGCCCCATGCCTGTACCTCCTGGTCCCATTGGTGACATGGGGCCAACATCCCTGCTTCCCCAGGAACCCCTATGCTGTGGGGCCCCGTACCTCCATTCCTGAGGGCAGAGCGGCACTCGGGTCCTGCTTCTCCCGCGCTGAGGGCCATGTCTCTGGACATGGGCTGCACTCACACTAATCACCCATGTCATTAGCAGGCCAGAGGAATCATGTAATTTATGGACGGCTTTTATTTCCCGCTAGCGTCATCTCCCTGTCCCCAAAATGGACCCTTTTAATTTCCTGGTGGCATTTCTCCCCTCTGCCCGGTGCTGCCCACGTCACACCCGCAGCCACGTGCAGCCTCCTCTTCTCTCAGGGGCTGCTCACAGCCCTCCTGTGCTCACAGATTGGGTCCTGGCCTCCCTCCTCCTGTTTTTGGCAGGGGAGGGATGATGGAGACCAACAAGGGACGACCACTGGGGATGTGCCATCGCCTGACATCAGACAGCCTCAGATCACATCTCACACTGTGGATGTGCCCAGGCCGTGCTGCAGCAGGACACTTATCCCTGACTGAGCTACCAAATGTGGGGTGAGGGTCCCCTAGATGGGTCAGGGGACACAAAAGCCACTCTGCCAGCAGGCTTTGCTACAGCCCTGCATTCCTGGGGGATCCAGCAGGCGGTGGCCATGCTGGGATGTGGGCCGGCTACTGTGGGGTCTCCCAGCCACCCCATCCCCAGGTCTGTGTTTCGTGCTGTGCTTGGAGGCAAAGCCCGACCCTGAAAGGTCTCAGCCTGGGAGAGCCTGGGGTTTATTTTTAACCTCGCTTTGATTTAAATCCATATGGACGTGTTAAAGTTACCGGAGAAACCAAAAGTTGTGTGTGGGTTCCAAGTTCCTACACAGCTCAAAAATATCTCCCCGCAACACAGTGGTGCAGGCAGCCGGCAGGGCATCCCTGCATGGGGCTGCTTATGGGGTGGGGGTCCTGTCCTACCCACACACCCCTTTGGAGCCCCTGAAATCCCCTGTAGAACACGTCTGTAGGAGCATCACAGGGCTGGGGGCTGCCCGGTGTCCCATTGCGTGGAATCCAGGGTGGCTCAGCTCCATCACAGCCCTCAAAGGTGGGAGCTCCTCTGCCCAGCTGCTGACATTCTGGGAGGGGATAGGATCTGACCAGATCCACGGAGAGCAAGTGAGGAAGGAGCAGGACACGAGGTGTAATGGGAGGAAAACGGGTTGGGATTAGGAAGATGGGCAATTCCCTGCTGGGGGTGAGGATGGAGCAGGATGGCACAGGGTTGCAGATGGGGTATATGTAGCTTCTCTGCACTATAGCCATCCCAACGCTGGGGTAGGGCTGCTGCGCCCCAGGGAGCACCCAGGGGAGGAGATCTATGGCTTCGGGTGCCACTGGGGGGCCCTGCTCCCGGGGGACCCCGCTGCCCGGGGGGCTGCCGCGAAACCCCGACGTCCCGAGCGGCGATGCAGGAGGCGGGTTTAGGGGCGGCCGGCAGGGACCCAAACGCCCCAACGCCCGTGGGGAGGATGAGGGTTGTTTCCCCACGGGGCTGCCAACCTCCCCGGGGAGCGGTGCCCCCCCCGGGCCCGGGGCAGCCGCTCTGCTCCGGCGCTCCGTGCGCAAAGCGGAGCGGCGGGGGCCGGGGCTCGGCTGGGGCTGGAAGCGGGCCGGGGCCGGGGCAGGGGGGGCGGCGATCCCGAGCGGCTGCTGCACCTTCCGCGGGGGCGGCACTCACCCGTCAGCTGGTCGTAGGAGCCGTCCAGGTCGCGGGAGTCGGACAGGCTCTCCTTCCTGCCTTTGCTCCGCATCTTCTCCGCGGCGGG